>CM055104.1:50298005-50439934 GCA_029204225.1 Diphasiastrum complanatum | reverse complement strand
TTTGTTAACGTAGATCAGCAATGTCTGACTAATCTGTAAAGGATTTGCGAACGAATTCAGTTTGTCAGGAATTCAGATAAACGTAATTCCTGACAAACTGAATTCGTTCGCAAATCCTTTCGCTTCGTGCTTCACTTCGCTTTGCTTCGCGATCACTTAGCTATAAGGGTAAATCAATTATAGAGCTCACCTAGGTTTCATTTCATCTCGTCTCGTCTCGTTTACAGAGCTTGATTGATCTTGTCGTGAATTATTTTGTTTCGTTTCGCTTTTTTCACAATGTGTGCTTCCAGCATGGATCAATGTTAGAGCTCGTCTAAGTTTCGCTTCGCTTCGCTTCGCTTCGCTTCGCTTCGCTTCGCTTCGCTTCGCTTCATTTTCATTTAGAATTTGTTTTGCTTCGTTTGGTTGTGTTATAGAGCCTGCTTCAACCAACTTGAATAGAAATAATTCGAGTGTCCCGAAAAGTTTTGTGAATCGTTTGTGATTTAATTTCGTCAGTTTGTCACCAGAGACTTGGCTAGAATTTTGCATTTTTTGAGTGCATTTTTTGGTATATTTTAGCATCAATCAAAACAATGCTCACCAATGTAGCTAGTTGTACCATATCTTGACAATTTGCACACATCCACATGAAAATGTTCAATCATAAGATAGAACAAGTAAAGTAAACTTGAACAACATTTTCTTGATGTTCCTTTGACCTTAGTTGAGTCTTTAATAAGTTGCAAAAAAAGATCCATAACATCTTTGCCAATTACCTCTCCTTTGATGCTCTTAACTAGCTCCAAATTGCCAACTTCCCTTTTGACTAGTTGAAGCGCTTTGAGATCAACCTCTTGATCTTCAACTTGAACATCAAAGTCATTGAACAAACTTTGTTTTCCAAATCCATTACTTGATTTTACAGCAAGATAACATCCATCCACTTGCATAGATCCATGTACACAAGAAGATCCTCCAAAAGATGTTACATTCTCCATAAGAGCTTGATACTCAAGATCAATTGCTTGGATCCACTCCTATTCTTTCCTTGCTTGATATACACTTGTAGGCTCATCCAAAGAGGTTAGAAAAGCAACATAATTTCCAAAAACTACTTGCTTACCCTTTTGATCATATGTGACCCTTGAAGGTACTTGTCTTTCTCTTGATGTTCTCCTTGGCTTTTGACTTGATGAAGGTCCATCATCATTACCATCCAAGGGAGGATCCTTCCTTGATGTTAGATCCATCCACACTACCATCAATCATGCTTGAAGACACTTTTGGAATGTTTCCCCATAAAAAATGACATCTCTGCCAACAATCACTTTGTTAGTAGAAGGAATGTAAACCTTGTAGGCTTTACTCACCTCACTATATCCAACAAAAATACCTCTTCTTGAAGATGGATCCTCCTTGGTCCTATCATCAAGAGTAATGTTGACATAGCATGTGCATCCAAAAGTTCTGAGAAAGTGACACTTGGCCTCCTCTTGAATAGCAACTCAAAAGGTGTCCTTCCATCCAAAATAGCACTCGGCCACCTATTGCACAAGAAATTGGCACACAACAAAGCTTGATCCCAAAATGGTTTGTCAAGATTAGCAATTAACCTCATAGCTTTAGCACTTTCACATAAAGTCCTATTTTTCCTTTCAGCCACTCCATTTTGTTGTGGGGTCCTTGATGTTGTATACTCCCTCTTGATTCTATGCTCATCACAAAAGGCTTGAACTTGTTAGATATGTACTCACCACCATTGTCACTCCTCAGGCAGTTGATCTTTGAGGAAAAGTGGTTCTCCCTTGCATTGTTAAACTTGATAAAGACATCATACACTTCATCCTTGCTCTTTAGTAGATAGATCCAACAAAATATACTAAAATCATCAATGAATGTTACATACATCTTAGCTCCACTATTGCTAATTGTAGTAAATCTATGAATATCCGAATGTACAAGCTGAAAAGGCTTTGCAGATCTAGAAATAGATCTAGTATAAGATAGCCTATGTGACTTAGACAAAGCACAAGAGTCACAAACATGTTTGATATCACTTAAGGAACTTGGAAGACCAATCACAACCTTCTTCCTTGCCATTACCTCCAATGACCTGAAGTTGAGGTGTCCCATCCTTTTGTGCCAAACCTCTTGAATAGGAATTTGCTCCCTTGCAACACATCCAACTTGGTTAGAAATAGCACAAGCATCTAGTTTGAACAACTTCCCTTGCCTTTTACCTTTTCCAACCAAGACATCCTTCCTTTTGATCAAACAAGCATCTCCATAAAACTCCACCTTGAGGCCTTTACTTATCATTTGGCTCACACTAAGCAAATTCTTGGTAATCGATGGAATAAACAAGACATCCTCCAAATGAATATTCCTATTTGTATAGAGATAAATAGAAATTGTGCCAATCCCTTTGATTGCACACTCACCATCATTGGCCATGTAGATCACCCTCTTGTCATCTCCATATGCCAACAAAGAAGTGAAGTACTCTTTGTGAAAGGTCATGTGTGAACTTGCTCCACTATCAATCCACCAAGGATCTAGATCTCCATCATTAGCAAGCATACATAAAGACATCACAAAAGCATCATCATTTGCATCTTGAACATCCAAACCATCCTCATCAAGAGTAAGATTACCTTGCTTGTCTCCTTGATGTCTTTTCTTCTTGTAGCACTCACTTGCAAAGTGTCCTTTGATGCCACAATAGAAGCATTTGAGCTTTGATCTATCCTTCTTTTTGCCACTTGAAGAAGAATCCACTTGATCTTGCCCTTTATACCACTTACTTTTGGTTTTGCCCATGCCCTTTGTGAATATAACATCCTCTTGAAGTGTCGATGTAGATCCACCTCATGCTTGAAGCCTATATTCCTCATTGATCAAGATCTCTTGAAGATCCATCAAACTTGGAAAAGTCTTTTGAATAGCAATACTTTGAACAATGTTAGCATGAGCATCCAACAAGCCATTAAGAATTACTTGAATAAGCTCTCCTTCCTTAATGCTTTCATCAATGCAAGCCAACTCATCATTCAATGCTTTCATTTTCAAAACAAAAGTACTTGGCTTTCTTCATTCTTTTGCAAACAAGAAAAGATTTTCCTTCTTAGAGTCAACACTCTAAAAGTAGACTTGGATTCATAAAGCTTCTTCAATTAATTCCAAGCTTCCAAAGATGATGTGCATTTATCAACTTCCTTGAGAAGCTCATTGGTAACATTCATCTTTATCATGTGTAGAGCCTTCTTGGTCCTCTTGTCATACCTCACTTGATCTTGTTGTGTTGCTGGTCTCTCCTCCAAACCTACAACAATATCCAAAACATCATTCATCTCAAGAAGTGACTCCATCCTCACTTTCCACAGTGAATAGTTACTTGAGGTAAGCCTATCATTGGCTTCCAACATGACTCAATTGAGGTTGCCATGTAGGAATGACCTGATCTTCTCTTTCAACTTGTTTCAATGCACAAAGCACTCCTTTGAACAACAAAAAATTCTTTCAAAAGAAATCACCAAGATTTGAAACTATCTCAAAAATTCTCTTCTAGCACTTATACCAATTAACACATAGAATCATGGAATCTTGATCAACCTATAATCTATTCTCAATCTAATGACTTTTGCCACTTCCTAAGATTGAAACACACTCAAATGAGGTCTAGCAACCTCACTATCTAGAGATCCAATCAAAATTAGGATTTTGACAGAGTCACAAAAAAATTGACTATTCCAAATCTACATGCAAATGCTGAAAATTTGATATGCAATCTATTAGCCACCACTTAGGCTGATCCAATGATCCAAAAATTGGCCAAATCTTGTATGATAATTCAAAAATTGGAATCAGTCAAGTTTATACACCTATATAGTGTTTTGATCTACAAAAGATCCTATCTACAAAAGCAAAAAATTTGATTTTGGTGTATAATCCTCTCTAGCATGCTCTAGACTTGATATCTTCACCAAATCATTGATAGATCTAGTTTCCTCCTTCATAACGTAAAACACAAGCTCTGGTACCATGTGAAAGATCTCAGATCCTTAAGATCCAATCTACTTAAATGATCTTTGGTTAGAAAGACAAATACACTACCAATCTCACCAATGTAGAAAATCAGCATCTACACACAAAATGAGATGCAAACACTAATAGAAATTGATCAAACTTGAATGAAGTGATAAAGTACTATTGTTGTCCTTACAAAACCAGAAAGCTACTGTATTTCACACTTGTGGATCCAAAAATAACAATAAATAATCATTCTACACATAGAATTGCAAGCAATCACCAAGATAGTGCACCAATGGATAGTAGAACCCAAGAGGACCATGTATAAGCATGAAATGAGATAGAGAAGAGAGAAGATTGCTCTCTTCATGAGTTACATCCTTTTATAACAGGTCCAAACCCTATATGGCCACTTGGCTTTCCCACCAAAATGCTAATGTATCCAACTATTCAAATTTGAATCTACTCAAACTCGCATTCTAACTTTCTCACACTTTCAAAAAGTGTTTATTCAAATGACATTTAGACTAATGAACTTTGAAAAGTCAATCTCTAAGTCTAAAACAAGTTTTGGCCTCAATATGCCGAATATGGAAATATAGCAAAATGTGATGAAACTAGCTAAATCTTACACACAGGTTAATGGTTCTTTCTATGGAAAGGATAATTCATTAACTTATTGATGGTTAGGATGAGGATCTAAATGTGGTATTGTTCTAGAATATATGAATTTGATATCTAGACATTTAAGATTTCTAAATCATTTACAATTGACTTGAGTAATTGGACTACTCCTAATTTGAAGTTGATTGGTAGAATAAGCCATGTGAAGAGAATTCACCAGGAACTATTTATTTTGATCTATATTACTTATAAGACACATGATTTGTGAGTCATCAGGATCTTCTTAATTTAATAAATCAAATGTGCATTTAAAAATAAGCTGTATAAGATATGTAAAAAATTGCAAACAAGTAAGTAGCTTGGATCGGTACATGAAATGCGGAGCAAATCCATGCCATACCAGCATTCCTACTTGTAATTTACAAGAAATGTACGGTTCTCGTAACTTCTTGAAAAAATCCATATTTTACCCGCTAGCTATCTTACCATTATATTACATTTGCATCATGATCGTGACTTAAAATGCAATCAAACACAATACCTGTATTCATAGACAAAAGCGTTTATAATCATTCATTTGTTGGGGGCAAGTTAGAAGAAAGAATGAGAACGGAAAAGAGAGCAGGAATATTGCAGAACAACTTTCCTGTTCTAATCGGTTGCTAGGTTCAAAAACAGTCTAATAGACAACTTATGCTAAAAATAATCACAGCTTTATGTAATCTGATTGCCCAACAGGATCTTAAAAATTAATTCATACTCTAAAATGAGAGTAGAGTCCACCGAAGAGATTAGAGATGGTTTGTGTGTGGTACTATTGAAATCAGATTCAATGTGAAGTATAGTTCTGAAATAGATGGAAGAGCAGTATGATATCGCGAGTTCTTCAGGTGTCAAAGATAGCCATCATCTGATCAGAAACTGAGGAATCGTAGACATTTGTGTTCTGATCAGAGTGAGTATACAAGCATGATCAAACAACAATGAAAGTGCATTCAATCACAACAAGCATTCATCTACGTTATACACAAATAAAAAACGTGCTGCTCCTATATTACACTGAAACACAATACAAACAGCAATTACAACCAAAAATTGACGGTGTTATTGGGAGGCTCAAATAATAAGTCTCATGGACGGAGCAACCACTAATATGTGCTTGGATGATCTATTTATAGATCTCATCCGTGTATTAATTACATTGAATGTTTGTCACCTAATTGGGAAAGTTGTTGTACTTGGAAGTATATGGCTTTTGTGACAACTGTACATAGTATATATATGGTCAACAAATCAAGATTGTTGATGTAGATGAGGACGTCGCAAATTTTTGTCACTTTGCAAAATTTTGCTAAGTAACGTGGGAACGAACCTCATTCATTTTAGACGACCTTCGAGATTTTTCTAAAGTCGAAGATGTCCTAACTATCGACCCATGCTCTTACAGCCTGTTTCAGACCGTAGATTGCTTTGTGCAGCTTGCACACTTTGTGCTGTTGGCCTTTGACCTTGAATCCTTCCGATTGGAAGGTGTACAGCTCCTCTTCAACATTGCCATTGAGAAATGTTGTCTTGACATCCATTTGGTGCATTTCGAGGTCTTCCGCGACTGCTAATGCAATTAGAGTCCTGATTGACTGCATTTTGACGACCAGACTAAAAATTTCTTGGGAATCCACTCCTTGGAGTTGAGTGAATCCCTTAGCCACCAGCCGTGCTTTCCATTCAGCAATGGAACCATCAGAGTTGATCTTCTTTTTGAAGATCCACTTGTTGTCGATAACTCTTTTGTGAGTGAGAAAGTCGACCAGTGTTCAGGTCTGATTCGTCAAAAGTGAGTTGTACTCGCTTTCCATAGCTTCTTGCCACTTCACAGCATCCTTGGAGTTAATTGCTTTGGCTAGGCTCTCTCGTTCTTTTGAGGATCTGTGGATGTTGGGTTGACCAGGATGCGCTGATTCTTCTTCTTGAACTTCTCCAGATCTGTTTGAGCTTGCTTGGTCTAGTCTGGTGACAGTTACTGTCTTCTGCTCGGATTCTGTAGCTATAGCTACAGGTTCTGTAGAAGAATCATCAACATTGGAAGGTTGAATGCTACATAGAATAGGATGAAATAACATAGCACCATCTATCAACATCTGTTTAAAATCATAATATGCATGTTTTTGAAATATTACATCCCTAGAGACAAACACTACATTGGTGGATGAATCATAAACTTTATAAGCTTTATGTTCATCAGGATAGCCAATAAAAATATATTTATTTGTCCTATGATCTAGCTTCTTCCTAAACTGTTTAGGAATGTGAACAAAACATATACAACCGAAGATTTTTAAATGGCTGACATTGGGCTTGTGCCCATGCCAAACTTCATAAGGAGTTTTGTTGTTGACGGCTTTGGTGCTGGATTTGTTCTACACGTAACAGGCTGAGGCAATAGCTTCTGGCCAGAACTTCGCAGGTAGGTGTGCTTGATGTAGCATTGATCTGGCCGAGTTGAGAAGAGTTCGGTTCTTCCTTTCTGCAATCCCGTTCTGTTGAGGTGAATAGAAAGTAGTGAATTGTCTTTTGATGCCATATTTAGCCAGGTAGTCGGACATGTATTCGCCGCCACCATCAATTCGGAGTGCCTTCACTTTTCTAGACGTTTGTGTCTCAGCCATGGCCTTGAATCTCCTGAAGCATTCAAAGGCTTCAGATTTGTGCTTAGTGAACATGATTGTAGACCATCTAGAGTAATCATCTATGAAAGTGATAAAATAGACTGCATCTCCTGAGGATGGATTTGGCATTGGACCACATAGATCACCATGTACAAGATTTAATACATGCTTTGATTTGATGGAATGTGATTTTGGAAACTTGCTTCTCGAGTGCTTCCCATATATGCATAATTCACAAAAGAAAGATTTCCTATCTAATGAAGACGGGAAATTCAAACTATCAACTAAATTATTACAATGCATATAAGAAAGTGATCTTGTATTCACGTGTCCAAATCGACTATGCCATAGAACAACACTGTCGTTTACATTTTCATTAGAGATACTAGCTAATGCAATTGAATTAGAGAGTACGTAAAGGTTCCCGACTCTAGTGCATGTAGTTGGAGGAGTTAATTCATACTCTAAAATGAGAGTACAGTCCATATAAGAAATTAGAAATGGTTTGTGTGTGGTACTACTGAAATCAGATTCAATGTGAAGTATAGTTCTGAAATAAATGGAAGAGCAGTATGATATCGTGAGTTCCTCAGGCATCAGAGACAGCCATTGTCTGATCAGAAACTGAGGAGTTGTAGATGTCCTTGTTCTGATCAGAGTGAGTATACAAGTGCGATCAAACAACAATGAAAGTGCATTCAATCACAACAAGCATTCATCTACATTGTACACAGATAAAATACGTGCTGCTCCTATATTACACTGAAGCACAATACAAATAGCAATTATAACTAAAAATTGACGGTGTACTTGGAAGACTCAAATAATACGTCTCATGGACGGAACAATCATTAATCAGTGCTTGGATGATCTATTTATAGATTTCATCTGTGTATTAATTACATTGAATGTTTGTCACCTAATTGGAAAAGTCGTTGTACTTGGGAGTATATGGCTTTTGTGACAACTGTACATAGTATATATATGGTCAACAAATCGGGATTATTGACGAAGACGAGGATGTCGCAAATTTCTGTCACTTTGCAAAATTTTTGTGAAGTAACATGGGAACGAATCTCGTTCATTTTAGATGACCTTCAACATTTTTCTCTCTTCGGGTTTTTGTGAAAAAGCCGAACGTGTCCTAAATAAGTTTAAGGCACCCTTAGAAAGTTGAAGGTGCTCTCAAAAAAGCGAAGATCTTTGTAACAGTTTGGCTTTCTCGTGCTTTTTGGAACAAAGCGAAGAAGCCGAAGGTACCTTTAAAACAACTTCAAGGGGCCCTTAAAAAGTTGGCGAAGGTGCCTTTAACAGTTTAAATCTTAAAAATAGAGGACCTTATGGAATTTATCTTTTCTCGCAAATTTTAGAAAAAATGTGAAAAAGTCGAAGGTGCTGAAAAATAGTTAAACTTTTGAGCTGTGAACAAGTTTGACTTCTTCAAAATAGTTGAACGGAAGAAGTCAAAGATAAGTGTTGCATTTTTTGGAATAGTGCAAAAAATGCGAACTGTGCGACAATGTATTTTTGCAGACTGTTCAAAAAGTAATGTAGATTTGTAGACTTGTTCTAAATGCAAGTTTGTGGAAGTCCTTGAAGATGGCCGAATCTTCAATGACTTCAAGTTATTAAACTTAAAATTATAATGGGATTGGTTACCCTTTACTGGCGATCAGCCGGAAGTCTGTTGTAAACGTTCTTCAAGTAATTGGCTGTCTAAGTTATGATTCACCAAAGAGACAATCCTGGGCTTAATTTCCAACATCATTCATGTAATAAATGAGGGTAATCGTTTTTTCTACGATAATAAATGATTTTGTATGTTGCGTAAATGCATGTTAGAGAAAGAGATATGTAGCAAACTGGTTTAAGAATAATTCCGCCCGTGTAATGCTTAACAATCTCTTATGCTGCCGACGTACTCTTTTGAAGTTTTTATTAAAAAAAAACCACCGAGATATGTGAGAAGCACCAACCTGAATGGTAGACGCTTGCGACCCTTGTGAAATGCTTCTTGGTTTTCAAGGGGAGGCTCGAACTTGAGACCAAAGAAACCTTGGATATCAAGCTAACCAATTGAGCCAACCCCATGAAATGGTCATGATTGCTTTTGAATGCCTTTGAGAAATGTATAAATCCGTATCCAATTCTATGTATAGCATTAAATAGTATACACAGGACAAATATGTTATTGTTATAATCCATAACTTTTGAAAACCCATTATCAAACTTTCGTAGTGGTTTATTACTCTATAGTTTAGAGAACAAAGATTAAGAGCAGTGTACATACCTTCTCTTGTAGTATATCAAAACCCAATGGTATGATTTTAATATTCGTGCTACGTTGCTGCTATATTGTGAAAGACAAAGATGATAGCAAGTATCGTCAAAGAACATACGCTTTTAGAGTGCTCATCATGATAAAAGACATCATACATTCTAGAAACATTACATAGCTCATCATTGGACAATTTATGAAATTTTTTTTGGTATCTCATCGTTGGACAACAGTGATGGATCTCCACACAATGGTTCACAAAAACATATCATTCAATATGCAATAGAGTATGCAAGTTTATCACTGGGAGTTACGAATGAAGCCACAATTGATCTAGAGCAAAGCTATGAAAGCATCACATAAGCAAAACTTAATCCTAGAAAGCAGGAAAGAGAGATTAAAGCGATTAAAGAGAGAGATCAATATCATCAGTTGAGTAACAAATGACACAGATTCCCTACTTATAGCCTAGAGGAAGTCCTAAAAGGAAGCTTCCAGTGGTTAGGGCCCAGCTGCGAGGGATAACAATGCACCTTCCAAGAAGGCCTCCACTCTCCAGTAATATGTCCAAATGCCCAAATAATGAATAATAAGGCCCAAGGCCAACCATATAGTCTAAGTGTCAATAATGAATTAAAAAAAGGGCCAAAGACCTGCTTATGCATAAAGTAAAGTAAATGTAAATGGACGTGGCGAATGTAATGAGTCGAGTCCATAACTCTCCCCGACGCAAAAAAAAGATCCAATTGCTGAAAAGAAACCGGATCAAACAACATGAAGCCCTGGTGCATCAACAACTAGAGCAACATCTGATGTAGAGAAATCAACAAGTGTAGCAAGAACACGAGCATGATCCGCAAGTGATGGTGTATGATAAAAGACATCAATAGGCTCCCATGTGGCCTCCTCAACAAGACGACCATCCCATTGGACCAAAAACTGAATCTGCCGGTGGCATTGACTATGGTGAATGACAGTTGGTAAGAAAGGGAATAGCTCAGGATCAACATCATGGCGACGAAGGAAACATCTTGGCCACGTCATCTGAAACCAAGCAATATGGAACAACCAAGAATGACAAGGAACCAGAACAAGATCAAGAAGCAACTAGGAATTCCAAGGTATTCGTAATGCCCAAGATAGTAGAGGAGCAGCCCAAAAGATAGGACCATCATACCAAGGTTTCCAAAAAGCTCGAAAAGGTAGAACTGCATAAAAAACGAGAAGCCAATAAGAAGTAGCAATGGCACACAATATCCTCAAGGCCCATATCACAAGAAGAGCAACATGCCAAAAGCTCCAAAAGGTCCAAGAAATCAATGCATCATCTAAAAAGACATGATGCATGAAAACAATAGCAACAAATCTAGAAATAGTAGAGGCCCCAACTGAAAAACTATGGGGAGAAATACTCATCCAGAAAGACCTCATATAGATACAACAAAAATGGATGGAGAATCAGATGACCCATTGGAATTGGCCACATGTGTAATCCCAAAGTACACACCAGGTGCACAAGTGAGAAATAGAAGAAATTCAATGGAATGAGGAACAAGATCCGCAGCATCAAGAGCAAGCATCAGAGCAATATCCACATGTAACTGAGAATGAGTATCAAAGCACATATGAGCAACACTGAAGTATATGGCAGCAACATCCCCAAAAACTATCCAAGAGAGGAGAAGTAAATCTCTCAAGGTACTCTAATGGTCTTGGAACACGCGAACAAATTGCATCTCAGCATCGGAGACCAAGCGATATGGAGCAACCCGAAATGACTGGGAACTTAAAGATCACCTGGACAAACAATAGCTGGAACGGAGGCAATAACCCAAGCCATCAGGATATGCCAAGCCTGACAATGAGCAACAATCCAAGAAAAAGATAGACAACCACATGCATAATTGTAGAGATGTCCACACCATAGGCGAGCTATAATATGGAAAAACCAGTACCAATCAACAGGTCCAATTGAAAACCAAGCTATATGTAATAACCAGGAATGCCATATATCCATACCTGAAAATGAAGCAATAGTATGAGCAATAGGTCCAAATGAAATCCAAGCGATACGTAATAACTAAAAATGCCAAATATCAAGAGGTAAAAAGGAATCAGTCGTATGAAAAACCTCTAATGCATAAAAAGCCCAAAAGTGTATACCATTGGCATTGACTGCAACAAACCTATATGTAAATACACAAGGAGACTAAAGGATCCCCATATACTCATCTAGAAAGATCCCAACATATAAATACCCTAGATAAGTAATAGTGACCATCTAGCAAATATCCTCGGATGGAAAATGTGTAATGGTAAGGGCCAAAGGCGCATGAATCATGTAAGGAACCATAGAAATATCACTAACCAACTAATAATCACCCTGGGAATAAATACCAACAAGTGAATGGTGTTGACCAGCATGAGTAAAGGAAAGTGTCTGCTAAGAGAGATCCACAACAACATTAGCAAGTGAAGAGACCCAGTCTGCACCAAAAATAATGTAGAAATCTGTCTGACCAAAAAAAAAACCAATGCGATAATCCAAGCCCTGAAACATCTGAGATCTGAGAAAAGAATTGGAAACAGCCTCAACACTGAGAGGTTGGGAAGCAGGAATAGGTGTAGCACGAATCCTGGTGAAAATGTAACTGCTAATAAATGAACGTGTACTGCTTGTATCCACTAAAGCAAAATACTCTCGCCTCGCATCTAGAATAATATGATCCACAAATGGAACAACATATGTAGGCATAATAACAAAAGTATCAACTGATAAGTTCTGGCCTAAATATGCATATAGAAGAACTGCATACTCATCTAGATGGCTATCAACAAAATAAGCTAGTGAGTATACAATAGGACCATCATGAAATGTATAACCATATGCCATATGGAGATGTACTGTAGGAGTAGGCAAAGCATCTGAAAGAGCAATCGTAGACCCATGAATAATATCGAAATAAGGAGCATAGGTGACAACATCTATAGCATAGCACTCAGGAACAGTAGCATCAAAGTACGCAACAACAATATCAAAGCATGCAACAACATGGGCAGTAGTAGCAAGGTAGCAACTAGAAGTAGGTGATGGTGGGCTGAAAAATGGGTAGCAGGTGGCAGCAGTAGGGCACCAGTCCTCCTCCAAACAATAGTGATAATATGCAAAACAAGGAGACAGAGAGAGAGCTGAAGATCCAAGCTAAAAATGCTAAATATCCAAGCTGAAAATGGGTGCTGGGAAGCAGCTAGTAAGATCCACAAATGTCCTACAAAATGATGGAAAAACCACTGAAATTGGTGATGAAGTAGGACGCTGGACAATCAACAAAATAGACTACAAATTGGTGGAGAAATCCATCGAAGATGGCAAGGTAGTAGGGCGCTGGGCAGCAGCTACCAAAATCCACACAACCTGAAAAAAGAGAGAGGAGAATACTCTTGAAAATGGTGATGAAGTAGGGCACTGGACAATTTCCAATCAATTCACAAAATGGGAAGCAAATTGGTGGAGAAAATCGACGAAAGTGACAAGGTAGTAGAGTGTTGGCTAGCCTCTACCAAATCTGGAAAAATGATGGAAATCTGATAAAAAAATCAACAAAAGTGATGGGTTAGTACGGCGCTGGACAGCCTCTACCAAATCTAAAAAAGTGGTGCAAAGGAAAGTGCTCTGATACCAAGTTATGAATGAAGCTACAATTGATCTAGAGCTAAGCTATGAAAGCATCACATAAGCAAGACTTAACCCTAGAAAGTAGGAAAGAGAGATTAAGGAGACTAAAGAGAGAGATCCTGAGTAACAAATGACATAGATCCCTACTTATAGCCTAGAGGAAGCCCTAAAAGGAAGCTTCTATTGGTTAGGGCCAACTAGGACGGATAATAGTGCACCCTCCAAGAAGGCCCCCACTCTCCACTAATATGTCCAAATAATGAATAATAAGGCCCAAGACGGTCAACCATATAGTCTATGTGTCAATAATGAATTAAAAAAAGGGCCCAAGGCCTGCGTATGCATAAAGTAAAGTAAATGTAAATGGACATGATGAATGTAATGAGTCGAGTCCATTACTCTGGGACAACAATGATGAGTTTCCTTTCAGATGTGCATATCAGAAGTATGTGCCTCATAAAAAGCATAAGTATAGTGTGTGCTTCACATAACGCTATGTAATTAGAGAATAGTATCACTTTTGGCCAACGATGGATTGCCTAATCACATATGGACAAATGTAGTATCACCAATCTGAGCAGAGATGGACAGCAGACAAGTATTAATGCCTCATGCACGCATTCAACCAAGTAGAATAGTGAGATGCAGTAGGCCGCACTACAATGCCTATCAAAGAGGTGTGATTTACACTGACATATGTTTGCAAAAAGCATCTTGATAGCAAGAATAGATCGGTATAGAATGCACTGAACGTTGATATAGTGGATCAGTCTCCTATCGTAGGAGGGTGGGCGCTGCAACTCCAAACTTGTATTGACAAGAGGACAAGGATAAAGGAGAGAGAGAGAGAGAGCATGGGGAGAGAAGAGGAAGCATGCCACCTTCTTAATAGGTGAGACCACTTGTGGAAGAAGCATCCGATTGTAGCCAAAGGATAAAAGAGAGAGAGAGCGTGAGGAGAGAAGATGAAGCATGCCACGTTCTTAATAGGTGAGACCACTTGTGGAAGAAGCATCCGATTGTAGCCATTGGATGAAGTACAGGCGATGTTGACCATTGAAGTTGCAATAAATGCAAGTGGAGGTTTAAACATTTCCACCAAGAAACTTTTGAGGGTCATATACCTTGTAAAGCTTATGATTCCAAGTAGAGTAAAATAGCGTTGAGTACCATTTGTTCTAGAGAGAGAGAGAGAGAGAGAGAGAGAGAGAGAGAGAGAGAGAGAGAGAGAGAGAGAGAGAGAGAGAGAGAGAGAGAGAGAGAGAGAGAGAGAGAGAGAGAGAGAGAGAGAGAGAACCCACCAGCCTTTAGTCCCTCATGATGTCAGAAAAGTTTTCAAAATCGATCTTCCTAGGTTTGATGAAAAAGAGGATCCACGACGATTTTTACAAATCTACACCCAAGCATGTAGAGCCTACAAAGATGACAACCCGCAAGAGTTGTTGAGATATTTCAACATGTGTTTACCCAATTTTGCGAAAGATTGTTATTTCAATCTAGAGCAGAATGAACGCGATGATTGGAATATCTTGCAAGTCGAGTTCATCACTCGCTTCAAGACCAACCATTTCTTTTCTAGTCCATTCTTGCAACTAGGAAAAATTCGCATCGACAAGAAGAATGAGTCCCTACGAGACTATATAGAACAGATCAAGAGATTGCGCAGAGCTTGCAATATTGATCGTGTCCCAGACCATGGTGTCATGACATGGTTCATGGCAAGACTACTCAAGGGAATCATGCAACAGATGAAAAGACGAGACAAATATGTCTCATTTCAAGCAGCTTGTGCTGATGCCATCAAAAGAATCAATGACAATGAGAGCACGAGCTTCGACTCTGATAACTCCTTGGACGAGAGCCAAACGTATGGATAAGTTTCATGATGATGATGTTGAAAATAGTTGATTTCAGTGAACACACTCAAATATGATTGTTGGATGGAGCATTGATACCAATGATGAAATGAAATGACCTGAACTGAATATTCTGATATCTCTTGAATAAGTTCAATCTCAGAATTGGAATCTTTTCAGTTTCATGTAGGTAGACTTAGAAATCCTAACTATAGTGTTGTGGGATGTGCAATTATCTAGTCAAATAGAATGAATTGACAGAGCATAATTAAAGTCAGAACTACAATAGTCTTTAACGTATATGAGATCTACAATGAGCCAAAATCTTGTAAATTTCATATGTAAAGATAGCTGATAAGGTAAGAGTCAATGACATCTACTCTACTACCTTATCGAGGTGTCGTAGACAACCATGGAAAGTGTAGACGTTGTCGTTGTGGAAGTTGTAGTAGAAAAGGTGATTGAGCAAGGAGAGGTTGAGGCCAAATTTTGTAGCACATGAGAGATGTTTGTAGATGTATTCACCCAACCTGAGTGGAGAAACACAAAAAATGTCGTAAAGGGATGAGGTTGACTTAGAAAGCATCTAACAAAGAGTGTAAGATGGTAATCAATGTTAGCTAGAGCAGTGTATCAATGTTGAGTGGTGAATGAAAGGCTAAAAGTTACGTTTGGTGTTCACTAATTGGAAGTCACTAGACGCCATGTGGCTTTCTTGGGAAGTAACCGAACCATTATACTTAGGTCTTTTGTGTAATGAGCCTATATTTGCATGAATGCTTTTGACAATGTATGACACTACTTGCATGTAGCTATTGTGATATGCGTTTGGTCTATTTAGAATAGTCAAAACCAATCAACACTTTGCCTTGTCTACACTACATAAGCTGCTTGGATGGCTTTATGCTCAATTGGTTACGTAAGTGTGTACAAGTGGTTACAATTTGAATTGAAATTGCATAAGAATGTCTAGGTTGGATGAGTACACGAACCGAAAATCCACTCGAAGTTGATGAATTTAATGCCAATACCCTTACCGTATCAGTCAACCACATCTTTTTGTTTTCCTTGGTGTTTAAATCATAACAAAACAAAACAAAGGGGAGGCTTTTGAACATTATAACCACATACATTGGCCCCTTGGGCATACATTGGCTCCCCACCCAAGATGTTCTCATTGGAAATACACTCTAGCTAATATACTCTAGTGCCTTGACAAAGCATTTATTGAATGTGTGCTCTCTCAATCTTAAGTTATAAGTATCCAAGCAATATCTTTAAAAAAAATAATAAGCTCATTCAGCCAAGCATAAAAGATTTTATAGCTGCTAGCTTACTTGCACCTCAGGTTGTGCAGAAATCAATTCAAATGTGGATTGTCTAATAAACAAAGGGAGAAATTTCAATACTCTTATCCAATTTTTTTAGAAATTTAATGAGGTCTACCTAAAGCTCAAGACATTATATGAGAATGAATTTTCAAATTTTACTTACAGATTATAGGTAATGCCATCGAGAACAAGCATATGAGAGGACAAACACCGAACGTTCTTAATTATAAAAGGTTCCAATCCCATTGCCTAAACCATGGGAACATTTTTCCTAAGTTCTTAACAGGTTAACATGTTCGTTCCTAACCTAATGTGCCTCATGTGAGGGTTTGACATCAATCTTAAGTGAGAGATGATTTGATTCATTTAGTTGCCCCAGTGAAATATCTTTCCGAAGTGGCAATTAATTTTTGAAGAAATTTGTGGTCCTTTCAAGAAAGCTTTTATGGAAGCACATTATTTTGAAAGTTTATTTATAAGGTTCTGTTTTGTATCCAACCTTGAAAATCATCATGATTGCCAGGCAATCTGGTTCTTTGGCTTCCAAAAGCGATGTAATGATAGGTGCTCATAAAAAATTCTCCTTAGAGTTGGGACCAAAATATAATGCCTTAAAATATTACCGATTGGAGTTGTATACAATCTGTGCGATGAGATAAGCTAATCAATGTATGTCAAAAGAATCTAGTGGTATCACTAGCTAGGGTCATGTTATCAGATTATTTATTGACATACACCACATAAGCCAAAAACATAATTTTGTTGGCTTGTACTTGGGATTAAGGAGTTTGGGTAAGTGGCTTTGACAAAACGGGCTTTAGGGTAAGGGATCTAGGGAAAGGAGCTTAGGAATCTAGGGTAAGGGGCTTACCGTTTAGATTCAATGACCTAGTGAAGGGGGCTAAGGGGTTTAATGTAACTGGCTTAGGTTTTAGATTCAAGGGTTTTGGATTTAGGGTTTACGGCTTAGGATTTATGGTTTATCATTAAAATTGAAGGGTTTAGGGTTAAGCTTTGGATTTAGAGGTTAGAGCTTAGGACTTAGGATTTAGTGTTTGGAATTTAGGGTGAGAGATGTGTTTAGGGTTTAGGGTTCTAGGATTCTGGGGCTTAGAGCTTAAAGTTAGGGTTTAAAATTTAGGATTTATGGTTTAGGGTTGGAATTTTATGTTTTGGTTCATATTTGATCAGTATCTCTTAGAGTTTGCATCTCATTTTGTATGTAGATGCTGATTTTTCTACATTGGCAAGATTGTTGGTTTGCTCCTTATTGTAACCAAAGATCAGGGACATGGATTGGATCTTGAATGATCTGAAATCCTTCACAAATCCCTCGTAATTAAGAATAGTCCATAAACCAAAAATTTACATGAAGTTTATGGCATGTACAGTGAATTGACGTCCCAGACAGATTTTCAATCTACGATACAAATTCAGGGTGATAGTTTTCATCATGCATCAACGTACACTTATTTTCATTATATAGACATTTTCTACTCGGCTCTTAGTTATAGAATGCTATATCTGAGTGACTTTTAGCGGTAATTCAGCCCTATCCTTAAGATCTTCCGAGAATATAAGTGAAATGTTGTCCAAAAGGTTCACTACAGCATTGCTACATAATAGATAGATGAGGGCACTCACAACCTTTTTGAAACACCAACTCTTCAGTGCTTACATTTTAGTTTGATAAATACAGATTCTGGGAAAATAAAGACTCCAAATTAGGTGATAGGCAATCGATTTGGAAGGACCCAAAAACTGCAATTAATACATGAATGCTTGGATATTTTACTAAACTGGGCTACGTAATATAGATTTTTCCATTATCAGGATTTTGCATTGGGTGTTGGTTGATTTGCAACTTGGATGCATTTTTACAGCCCTTTCAGCATTAGATTGGTGTATTCAGTTGAATGCACAACAATTCTTTTGTACGTCTCCTTGCAGTCTAGTTTTTACCTCAATCTCGCTCATTTTGATCATAGCGCTGACAAACTTCAAACTGAAAAAAAACCCGTTATTAGAATATTGCTTCACGGTTGCAGTAGTTTTGTTTTTATCTGTAGACAATGTTTGGTTGGAGGTGAAGAGTCCCCGTCCAATTCTTAGTCCAATGTAGTATTTGTTGAATGGGTGTGAATGAATCCATTCCAACCCTCAAATCTGGATCAAAGTCTGTCTAGGGACATTGAGGTTGAGTTCTTCTACAAAGTGCAAATTGAGAGTGGGATCTTGTGCCATGGTATCACTAAAGTTATAGATTCTGTTAGAGAAAGATGTGCAATGGGAGCCTCCATCCTGCCACTTTCTATTTTGAAACTGCTTGAAACTCCACCTGTAGGCTATGAAGTGTATGCCGAAGCCAACCATGATGTCAATAATAATAATTAATGACCTGCAATTTTTGGCTTACCAGGCCACCCGCCGCTCTTTCGCCAAATTGAAAGCCAAACTGGCGTCGCTTTCCGAAATGCTTCTTGTCACCAACTCCCAGCTACCTGCCAAATAGAATGGTGAAATCACTTTTGGCGCACTCCGAACACTTTCTTCGCAGAAATCACTCTGTTTTGGGTTACCATACTTGCAGGTACAGTCAGGGTGCCCTTCATTTGGAGGTTATAGCCTTTTGTTTGGCCAAAATAGGCTAAAGGAGGTGAAAATAAGGGCACTTTGGGTTTTTGAACTATTTCTTCAATGTGAAGAAACTTCACCCTTCAAAAACTTGGGACCCAACAATTATTTCAGTTTGAAAATTTTTAATGAAGTTGCAATGAACTTTGCACTTAAAACCCCTTCTTGTGAAGTTCAAGTTGAAATCCAACAGATCCAATGGTTATCTAAGATCTGATTGCCTAGATCATTTCTTGGCCAGTCCACTTCAACCATTGATCACAATAGCTCCAAATCGAATGGTCATGATCATCCAGGTGCATCAAGTTCTCTTCTTGAGAACACTACTCCCTTCCACACACTACAGGGTTAGTGTGATTGACCACGCATTCAGGCCCGCGACCTCCCTCACACCATCTCCAAGCTTCCTTACACAAACTACGGCTATGACAGCTTGACAAACTCCAAGCTACCTCTCTTCGTAGTCCGCGGTCGCCCATGGCCTCTCCACACGTTCACAACAGCAGTAGGGCGCCCACTTCTGGCTCTTTACAGCTTCAAAAAAGGATTTATATTGAGAGAGAAATGTTTTTTCCCTACTTGAAACCCTAGCTATCAAAGAAGAAGATATTTTTGGGCTTTATCTGATCTTCTTGAGAATTTCTCTGATCAGCTACCTATCCCTATGAGGTCGCCCTACAGCAAGCAATCTTCTGCTCCAAACCGCTCTTCAAACGGTGTTTGATTGGATTCAAACCAATCACAAATGCCAAGAAACCCTCCAGAAGAATTTTCAGCTTCAATCTTTGCTTGGCCTCTAATTCAGCCGACAATTCCTGCCTCTGAATGTTCTTACAGTTTCGAGCTATTCCACGCATCTCCACAGAGCTCAAAACTCAATTTAGGTTTATAAACTTGAGGAATTCCAATTTCACATGTGGCTTATTGGATTTGGCCAATTTTTTATGTATTAGGAAAGTGATGATAGGACAAAGGAGGATCCATTTTCAAGGAAAGGTATATTTGTTGGATATAGTGAGGTGAATAAAGCCTATAAGGTTTACATTCCTACCACTAATAAGGTGACTGTTGGTAGAGATGTCATTTTTGATGAGGGGAATATTTCAAAAGTGTCTTCAAGTAATGATGTTGTGAATGGATCTAACCTTCTTGATGGTGATGACAAGGATCCTACTTTAGATGGTGATGATGAAGGACCTTCATCAAGTAAAAAGCCAAGGAGAACATCAAGGCAAAGGCAAATACCTTCAAGGCTCACATATGATAAGAAAGGTAAGCAAGTTGTTGCTGGAACAAACTTTTTTTGATGAACCTAATTGTATAGATGAAGCAATGAACAAAGAAGAGTGGATCCAAGCAATGGATCTTGAGTATCAAGCTCTTATGAAGAATGAAACATGGATATTGGTGGAGTTACCTAAGGACAAGAAAGCTATTGGACTAAGATGGATCTATCAATAAGCATAATGCAATGTTGGTGGCAAAAAGATTTTCTCAAGAACATGGTATCAACTATGATCAAACCTTTGCACCCGTGGCAAAGATGGTAAGTATTCGGGTCATCATTTCTCTTGCTACTCTTTATGGATGTGATCTATGACAATTGGACATTACAAATCCTATTCTGAATGGTGATCTTGAGGAGGAAGTGTAAATGGAGCAACTCGAGAGCTACATTTCACCTACAAAGCCAAATCATGCGTGTCTACTACAAAAGAGTTTGTATGGCCTTAAGAAAGCACCAAGGAGTTGGTATGCTAAGCTTAACACTTTGTTAAGAGTGAGTATGATCATTCACTTTATTATAGGTTTGCTGGAAATGATGTTATGATTTTGCTAATCTATGTGGATGATAACATTTTCAGTGGTGGAGACAATCAAGATGTGGAGGGCATGAAGAGTGCTCTTAAGAATGAATTTGAGGTGTATGCTCTGGGTAATTTGCATTACATTTTAGGAATACAAGTGATTAGATCTTCTCAATCTACTTCCATTTTTCAAGAGAAGTATGCTAATTCTATTCTAGAAAGATTTCATATGGTAGATGCAAAGTCTTGTGAAACACCTATGGAGTCAAATGTAAAGCTAACTATAAGAGGTAATGAAAGATCCTTTGAGGACCGTTACTCTCTATAGAAAGCTAGTTTCCATTCACTTATCTATCTAACCATCACAAGAACAGATTTAAGATATTGTGTTGGTAGATTAAGCCAATTTATGCAAGATCCTAGTGAGGAGCATTGGAAGCTAAGAAAAAGAGTTTAGAGATACATCATGGGAACTCAAGATTTTGGCATATTGTATGAGGGATCATCACCTAACTTGTTTGGATTTTCAGATTTGGACTTTGCTAGAGATCAAATGATAGGAAAACCCATAAGTGCTCATTGTATTTTCATAGGTGTGGATCAAGAGGTGGTGGCAAAAGAGTGGAGCTTCAACATGTTTCTTCAAAGGAATGTGTAGCTGATATCTTCACCAAAGCATTGGGAAAAGACTTGTTTACAAAGCATACAACTTCACTTGGAGTGTTCTCAAAGTCTATGCTTAAACTAAATGAAGAGGGAGTGTGAGAAATTTCAACTAGTTTAGTCAACTTTAGTCTAGTTTAGTCTAGTTTGCTATTTTTGGTCATATTTTTCAAATAGACAATTGAGGCCAATTTTCATATTAAACTTATAGTAGTTTGACTGTTCAAAGTTATATTAGTCTAAAAGCATTAAATAAACACTTTTGAAAAGTGTAGAAGTCTAGTTTAGTAGATTCAAATTTGAATATTGGAGACATTGAATCTAGTCCACTAAATAGTAGGGTTTTTTGATATGGAGGGAAACCAAGTTTCAAACTAGATTTGGACCTATTATAAATAGATATAAATTCATGGGAGAGCATACCTTCTCTCTCCTCTATCTCCTTTCATGCTTATACATGGTCCTCTTGGGTTCATCTATCCATTGGTGCACTATCTTGACCGTGATATCTTGCAATCTTGTGTGTAGAATGCATTGTTTATACTATTTCTAGCTCCACATGTGTGAAATATAGTAGATTACTATTTTTGTATAGACGACAACTTCATATTCTCATAACTTTGATGTTTGATCAGGTTCTTATTGAGTTTGCATCTTGTAATGTTTGAATCAAAATAAAATTTGTGAATACATGTTAGATTTAATGCCATGAACCTATAGACAATATCTTACCGGAACATTTGCTATATCCAAGAAAGTCGTGCATTGTCCACATCAAGATCCCCTTTACCACAAAATCTCTTTGTCTGCATGGTCTTGATATATCAGTCACTTGAACTCCTTGCCATAGAATGTTTAGCTCATCTATCAAGGAAGCCATATACACATCCGTATTTTTGGCCTTGTATTTTTCTGGGATAAGAAGGTCAACAAGCATTAGTTGCCCCTTCTTGATACTTAGACAAGGAGAAATGTTGTAATTTACAAGGACAACCGGCCAAGTGGGCCATGATGTAGAGTGTAATCCGAATGGATTCACACCATCCATTGCCAACCCCAAATGCAAATAACGAGGCTCATCCCTAAACTCACGCAAAGTAGCATCCACATGCTTTCACACCGGACAATTGGCAAAGATTCTCATAGTATCGTCCGATGAACGATTGCTCGAATGCCATATTATAAGCTCTGCTATGGACTTGTACTTAAACATATGGTGTATCCTAGGTATGATGGAAAAATGTCTTACCACTTTGGCGGATATGGTGTCACCTTGTAAATCTTGCCCGTAACGATGTTTCCCACAACGCGGACACGTGCTGACCTCCTCAAACTCATGATCTCAATATAAAAAGCAATCATTCGGACATGCATGATTACTCCTGTAATACATGTGACTGCCAATAGCATTTTCTTGGCTTCTTGTCGAGACGCCAACATGGTGTAATTTGGAGACGACAATTTTTTGAGCAAACTACGACAAGGTATTCCTATAATTAGTTATAGTTTCTCACAACACATGAAATGCAAAATGAGATTTGAGTTTTATACACCAAAAGGCAAGCTCACCTAAACAACTCCATGACACTCACGCCAGACCACTCGTACTTAGTTTGCAAATTCATAAGTAATAAACAAGCTCACAACTTTGGAATTTGTCCATCCTATCGATTGCATGGCAACGTCTGGTTGAATTCTACGATGGTAATGTGAATGTGAGTCATCCTACACAAAAGAAGTGCAACACTGATCAAGAACAACGAAAAATCCTCTCTAATCTTGAATATAGTTAAAAACATACAATATAAATGTGCAATAATTAGCAGTGTTAATTTTGCAAACATCAAGCATAGTGAAAGAATCATAAAACTCGTCGAAGAACCGACTTCAGGCCGAACAAATAATGACTCTTTCTCAATCTGTTCGTACATGCAAATGTGTGATATAGTAATACATCGCTCTCGTCGTAATACATATTTACATCATGTACATGGGCATAGTATTCTCTGGTTCAGCCAGGCCTCTAATCCAATCTGTTGGTCCAGTTTCATTGTCTGAAGAAGAAGAATGTGAACTCACCATTTGCATCGGTCCACCTTGTCAAGTAACAATGGATCAAAATGGATCAAAAACAAATTAGAGAGCAACATGTGATAAACAAATTGAATACACGTATAAAATTGCTACTAATTAAGCTTGACGTAGATATCACTAGCTAGGGTCATGTTATCAGATTATTTATTGACATACACCACATAAGCCAAAAACATAATTTTGTTGGCTTGTACTTGGGATTTGTATTAAGGAGTTTGGGTAAGTGGCTTTGACAAAACGGGCTTTAGGGTAAGGGATCTAGGGAAAGGAGCTTAGGAATCTAGGGTAAGGGGCTTACCGTTTAGATTCAATGACCTAGTGAAGGGGGCTAAGGGGTTTAATGTAACTAGCTTAGGTTTTAGATTCAAGGGTTTTGGATTTAGGGTTTACGGCTTAGGATTTAGGGTTTATCATTAAAATTGAAGGGTTTAGGGTTAAGCTTTGGATTTAGAGGTTAGAGCTTAGGACTTAGGATTTAGTGTTTGGAATTTAGGGTGAGAGATGTGTTTAGGGTTTAGGGTTTTAGGATTCTGGGGCTTAGAGCTTAAAGTTAGGGTTTGAAATTTAGGATTTATGGTTTAGGGTTGGAATTTAAGATTTAAAGCTTAGGGTTGGACTTTAGAGTAAGGGATCTAGGAAAATAGTTTATTGTATTGGACAACGAATTTAGAGTTTTTGATTTAGGGTTTAGGGTTTAGGACTTAGAATTTGAGGTTTAGAGTTCAGGGTTCAGGGTCCAGGTCTAGGGTTTAGGATTTAGGATCTAGGACTATGGATTCAAAGTTCAGGGTTCAAGGTTTAAGGTCTAGGAATTAGGGTTTATGATTTGTGATTCAGGATTTAGGATTAAGGATTTGAGGTTTAAGGTTCAAGGCTTAGGGTTTAGGCCCTAGGGTTTAGGGTTTAGAATTTAGAATTTAGAATTTAGAATTTAGGATTTAGAATAAAGACTTTAGAGTTTAGGATTTTGGATTTAGGGCAAGGGGCAAGGAGTTTAGAGCTTAGGGTTTAGGGTTTTGGGTAAGGAATCTAGGGAAGGAGATTTACATATATAGTTGACTCCACCAATCTTTAGATAAATCAAAGTGATACATTATTTTTCCTCAACAATGTGAGCAGGTACGTATATGTCTTCAAGTAGTCAATGCTCTTTTGTTGTCAATCAATTGATAATTTTCAGTATACTACAATAAATGTATATTGTGTGGATACCAAGCAATTGTCACATACTTATAGATACTAATTATTAGTCAATGTTTATGGAAACATCGATCAATTACAGGTGGTCTTTCACCCCAATCGTTTAGATCCTAGATGGTGGTACGTGATTCAAGTCGCTCCTCGAAGTAAAAGAGTTTTTGAGGGTAGAGATGTCGTGGAGGACATGGCGCTGTCAACTAATGAAACTGAACAAGATTATGATGATGGATTTGATGACAGATTTTTAGAGGATCATGTGCATGCTTCACAAGCTAATGATGATATTGAACATGATGCATCATCATCGGATGGATCGACGACACACGACACACTTTCTCGATCTCCCTCATTGTCACCATCGCCAGTAGCTTGTGAAGATCATCATCAGATGGATCGATGACACACGACACACCTTCTCGATCTCCTTGTTGTCACCATCGCCAGTAGCTTGTGAAGATCAGCTTATCAATAATGAAACTATATGAGATATTTGGGTAGAATTAGAGATAGACTCGTTTGGTTTGGTAGATTTATCGCATGATGATGCGGCAAATGATAACGAAGAATCACCAAATTAATAAGTGAGATAGTATGATGTATTGCAACTAATTGTAATATTAATCAGATTGTTTACAAATGCAATTGCACTTTATTAATTGTTGATAGAAAATGGAATTGAATGTGTTTATAAACATCAATTTTCAAAAGTGCTATCCATACATTTTGTAGCATTCCATGGTTTATACCGAGGGGCCTTTTTTTCATCAGTTACGGTATTACCCTGAGTGAGCAGAGTACTCTGGAATGCCTCTTGGCCTACTTAACTCTCATGTAGGAGCTTAGTTGTGGCCTAGTCTCCTTGAGTAGATTTTTCAAGCTCTCTAAGCCATTTTGTTGTGAAGAAGTTTCTGAAAAACATGTTCAAAGTTGCAAGGTTTATACTGAGGCCAAACGGCGGACCTGAGCTCTCAAGCTTTCTGCTTCCCCTGCGTCTTGTTTTAGATTCTTCCTTTAATAAAACACTCAAAAAAAGCGTTGAAAATTGTGCATCTTGTTGTAGGGGAAATGGCTCAAGTATATGTATTTATTGCATTTGCTTCTAGTATTTATTTTCGGCGCATTGTATGTAAAGCATGTGTTTGCAATTTTCTAGTTTTGTTTGAAAATAGGAGATTGACATAGCAGTACAAGAGATTTTAGAGGCTGAAGAACTCAAATTATGTCATAGTTGTTTCGAAAATTGAAAGAGAAAACAAAGACATCGCAAGCTATGACCTCCCAGCAACTTCATGAGATACGCATCTATCCTTCTACACAACAAATGTTCCTCTTGAATGCATGTGGCATCGAACCAACCGAATACAAAAACGGCTTTCATAGCACACATCTCAGAAACAACACCGATGGCCCAATTTCGATTGATAGTGTGCTGAAAATCCTTGAGAAAGAGACTGTCTATGTCTTTCATTGCAACAATAATTGTGTTCCATCATTAAGCAACTAATAGCCTAAATGGCATATTACTCGCAGGATCCATCGCCTCCTCCAACGAAATGGCCACGAACGAGAGCACATCACTTGATTGTACAAAATAGCATCGCACGTTTGGAAGCACATTGGACAAATTACCGATTTCCACAGGCATAGGCAACAACATGTTTGAAAGCCACCTAAAAAAATGTTTTTTGACAACACTCATACTCGTTTTGCTTATGTCTTCCATGTTGAAATTTTAGAACTTGTCAAGGACCGTTAAATCATAGATAGATTAGAGCACTTTTATATCAAGATGCAGAAATCTCAAAACAAGAAAATTTTCTGGTCATCCTTCGCGATGACGAACTAAAATATTGGTACTTAAAACTAAGATCATACATATGAGAAACTTTGCAATGATTGAACTTGGCTTTAATTCACATTAAGCTTTGTTTTGCTTTGGTCATGGTTTTGTAAAGGTTTCTATCCTTGAAATGACAGGTTCATCAGATTTAATATTCATCATGTTTAGGTCACAAAATTGGTGATAGCGGGAGAAAATCGCGTTGCTATTTTAAACAGGTAACAAAATAGTGAAACCTAACATTTGTAAATGGTAACGTTTGTTAATATTAACCGCAAAGTCACGATCCATACTCTATTCTTCCATTATAAAATCAGGCGCATTCCTTAGCTAGTGCCGGCAAGTAGTAGAATACCTACCGAAGGCAGTACTGCAGTTACTACAAGATGAGGATGATGTCGAAGGCACCTGCATTGGTGGCACTAGTGCTTCTGCTGATCGTTCAAGTATCAATGCAATACGTTCAAGCTGATGATGCTTACCAGTTTTTCAACTGGAATGTCACTTACATCAATGTGGCTCTGCTTGGAGTCACACAGCGGGCAAGTATCTCTTACCTCTTTTCTTCGTGTACTAGCTGTATCCTTGTTCTTGATGTATGATCATAATATACTTTAATTTCGTTGCACGGCTGTATATATTGAGTTATCTATAGACTTTACATGATGCGAAAAACTTAGAATGACATCAGTATGCAGCTCGAGTCTATGGGTATCGGTTTCCAAATAGATAACTTCATTAAGCGCCGCAGCTTGGCTCCGGAAGCCTGATTGATATTTTCAAATCAAAAGCAGGTCATTGCAATAAATAAGCAGTTTCCCGGCCCCGAGCTGGATACAACTACAAACAACAATATTATCATCAATGTGCACAACAATCTTGACGAGCCGCTCCTTTTTACTTGGTATGAGTTTAGCGCTCCACTTTTTGAGCTGTTTCCGTATCTCTTAATTCGACTAATTCCAAGATTTTTCTTGTGCTGCAACAAGTCTCTCATAACTATAATATACAATCTGCCGGTTTTAATTTTGAAGATCTTATCTCGTCTAATTTTATACGGTAGTGAGCATCTGTCTATTTTTTGGAAAGGCTGTCATCCATGCGTGCTGCATTTGCTTCACACACGAAATGATGACAAGGCTGTTGTTCAGCAGTTTGTATTGTTACGTGCTTCTGCTATAGGCCTGTACAGTGCGAGAGGGGAATAGTGTGCAGAAAGCTGCCTCTTACCTGATCAATTCAATACACGGTTCTCAAATTTTCTTTCATGCGATTAAACATTATTGAACGAGTACGGACGCTAATTTTATGCTTGGGTATGCCGGCACCTGTATAATGGTGCTACTAGAACGGCTTTAATTGTAACGTTTAGAGTGGATTCTTTGTCATTTGCATGATCTATGTACGACGGCTTCCAGAATGCAGATCATGGTACTTGCTATCTGTAACTGGCATTTGCAGTTGCTCCCAATCAGGACGGTACTTTTTGTGTTGTTGCTCTTTTACTAGTTTCGATCATTATGCCATCTGATAACACTACGACTGTTGACTAGGAATGGCATCCAGCAACGTAAGAGCGCTTGGCAGGATGGTGTTCTTGGAACAAACTGTCCCATTTTACCGGGAAAAAACTGGATATACCAGTTTCAGGCCAAAGATCAAATTGGAACTTATTTCTATTACGCAAGCACTTCGCTTCAAAGAGCAGCAGGAGCATTTGGAGGCATCCGTATACATAACCGAATCGTTATAGCTGTTCCATTTCTTCCTCCAGCTGATGATTACACTGTTTTGATTGGAGATTGGTACGCCAAGAATCACAGTGTAAGTTTACAGAGCCCAGTGAAAAGGATGTAGTATCTGAAAGCTTGGCCGAATTTCTTCAACCGTCCCGTACCATCTAGTGTTATACATCTCTGTACATATCATTTAACCAAAATATTCGATGAATTATCAGCGTGTTACCTTTTTTATCTAAGGATCTTGCGTTTTGATCATTTCTCTGTATTGAATTTTAATCATTCTCCATCGATGATTTTTACTTTTTCATGACTGCAGAGCTTGAGGGCAATTCTTGATGGAGGCGGTCAGCTCGGTGCTCCAGATGGCGTGCTAATCAATGGAAGAGCAGCGTTTGGTTCATTCTTCTCTGTGCAACAAGGTGGAAAATTCTAGAAATTTCGCTTCGAAATTTCACTGGGCAACAAGATGAAAAACCCCAGGGATAATATAGAAGATAAACTTCATTTGTTATGTTTGCTCTTTGCTTGCATTTAAGCTAACCTCCAAGCGTATTTTGAACTTTGAAAGCTTAAAATTATACTGTCATATAGTGACTCTGCAAAAATTGCTGATAAATCCAAGCGGCCTGATAGTTTGTCATTGTGAAATTCCAGGTAAAACTTATCGTTTAAGGATATCCAACGTCGGCACTGGGTCTACACTCAATTTCAGAATTCAGAATCACAAATTACTTTTGGTTGAGACTGAAGGATCTTACACTCAGCAAGTCTTTTATGATTCTATCGATGTACATGTTGGACAGTCATACTCAGTTCTTGTGACGGCAAATCAAGCTCCCGGCGACTTTTACATAGTAGCTAGTTCTAGATTTGGATTACCTGTTCTTAATGGCATTGCCGTTCTTCATTACTCTAATTCTCGGGCACCAGCGTCGGGTCCTCTTCCAGCTGGGCCAGCCCCAGGGGATGTGAATTTTTCATTCAATCAAGCTCGTTCAATCAAGTATGAATCGCTCAAGAGCTCCTCGTTTTCGAAATTTATTCATAAGAAGCTTGATTGTTCGCTATACTTAATAAGTATGCTCTTTTGAAAGTTTAATTTGATTGCAGCGATGTCTTGGTCTGTAACCGTTCGTGTGTCTTAAATTCCTGCAGACGAAATCTAACAGCAGGTGCAGCCCGGCCAAATCCTCAAGGGACATTCCACTACGGGCTTATAAATATAACCAGAACACTGAAATTTTTCAACTCTGCTCCAGTAATATACCACAAGCAGCGTTTTGCCGTGAATGACATTTCTCACATCAATCCTGACACTCCTCTCGCTTTAGCAGACGCATTTAACATACCCAATATTTTTCATCTGAACTCTATTCCAGATTCTCCTCAGGGTCGCTCTCCCGCGTTGGGCATATCCGTCATAAATGGTGCCTACAGAGCATTTTTTGAAGTGATTTTTCAGAACAATGAGAATAAACTGCAGTCCTGGCACATGGACGGCTACAGCTTCTTTGTTGTCGGGTGAGCAACAAGCCCTTTTTAATATCTTGGTAAAAATGTAAGCTGATGACGCTTTTTGTATTAAAAATCTCTATCCAAACATCTTCTAGCTTTGTTCGGTACGGAGATGCATTTGTGCTCCCACTAGAGAAAATGAGACATGCACTTGTATGGTCCTATGTGCCTTTTCCCTTGCACAACACACTAACAAACTTTCATTCTTTCTTTTTTCTTTCGCCCAATGCTTTGATCGTGATCTGCAGCTCAGTTTAATCGAAAACTGAGACTGAGCTTTGTGTTGTGGATACAGGTATGGTCCCGGTACATGGACTACCACGAGCAGACAAACTTACAATCTTTTAGATGCTGTTTCTCGCTCCACTACTCAGGTTCTTGTCTTACCCAAATGGCTTCACTGCACATTGTAAAGCAAAGTGAATCTCTTCGCTGTCAGAATAGCAATGAATTCTTCTTAGTCCATGCATCCTTGCTATTTTCTTGCAGCCACTGAAAATGATATTCTGAAACAGGTTTATCCTCAGTCCTGGACTGCTGTGATGCTGGAGCTGGATAATCCTGGAATGTGGAACATTCGTTCACAGACGTTGCAAAGGCAGTACCTTGGGCAAGAGCTATACCTGCGCGTGTTCAATCCAGAAATGCCTTCCATCACACAGAAACCTCCACAGAACGTACTAAAGTGTGGCAAAGCTTTCTGAGGGTACTGAAAGAATGACAATAATTGGCATTCCCTCAATGCCTCTCCCTTCTTAGAAGTATTCCTACAGTCTACAGTTGTGGCATTTGGTATTTTGATGTAGGCCACTCTTAGAAAATTCAATATCAGAGAGAGCTCATTCATTTGCATTTTCCAATAAATACTTCTTGAGCTGATGTGATTGCCTTACGTGATTGCTAGCTTGAAAGTGCCACAGCGTAGTTGCAAAGCTTTTACTTGTCCTCTTCTTACTCCCATCACATGCAATCCTTTCGCCTTTCAAGCTTCCACTTGTCGTACTTCTTTCCAATCTCATTTCCATACCACACTAGTCATCTATCTTTTTTATCTCCCTGTCGCACCACTAGATTCTTTTGACATACATTGATTAGCTTATCTCATCGCACAGATTGTATACAACTCCAATCGGTAATTTTTAAGGCATTATATTTTGGTCCCAACTCTAAGGAGAATTTTTTATGAGCACCTATCATTACATCGCTTTTGGAAGCCAAAGAACCAGATTGCCTGGCAATCATGATGATTTTCAAGGTTGGATACAAAACAGAACCTTATAAATAAACTTTCAAAATAATGTGCTTCCATAAAAGCTTTCTTGAAAGGACCACAAATTTCTTCAAAAATTAATTGCCACTTCGGAAAGATATTTCACTGGGGCAACTAAATGAATCAAATCATCTCTCAATTAAGATTGATGTCAAACCCTCACATGAGGCACACCGATCAGCTTTGTAACTTACCTGACAAATAATTAATTAGGTTAGGAACGAACATGTTAACCTGTTAAGAACTTAGGAAAAATGTTCCCATGGTTTAGGCAATGGGATTGGAACCTTTTATAATTAAGAACGTTCGGTGTTTGTCCTCTCATATGCTTGTTCTCGATGGCATTACCTATAATCTGTAAGTAAAATTTGAAAATTCATTCTCATATAATGTCTTGAGCTTTAGGTAGACCTCATTAAATTTCTAAAAAAATTGGATAAGAGTATTGAAATTTCTCCCTTTGTTTATTAGACAATCCACATTTGAATTGATTTCTGCACAACCTGAGGTGCAAGTAAGCTAGCAGCTATAAAATCTTTTATGCTTGGCTGAATGAGCTTATTATTTTTTTTAAAGATATTAAGATTGAGAGAGCACACATTCAATAAATGCTTTGTCAAGGCACTAGAGTATAATCTTTTATGCTTGGCTGAATGAGCTTATTATTTTTTTTAAAGATATTGCTTGGATACTTATAACTTAAGATTGAGAGAGCACACATTCAATAAATGCTTTGTCAAGGCACTAGAGTATATTCGCTAGAGTGTATTTCCAATGAGAACATCTTGGGTGGGGAGCCAATGTATGCCCAAGGGGCCAATGTATGTGGTTATAATGTTCAAAAGCCTCCCCTTTGTTTTGTTTTGTTATGATTTAAACACCAAGGAAAACAAAAATATGTGGTTGACTGATACGGTAAGGGTATTGGCTATGGAGGTGGAAAGGTTGTGTTGTAATGTGGCACCTTAAAATCATCTACTTCGAGTGGATTTTCGGTTGGTGTACTCGTCCAAACCAAGACATTCTTATGCAATTTCAATTCAAATTGTAACCACCCTAACCACTTGTACACACACTCAGGTAACCAATAGCGCAATATAAAGCCATCCAAGCATCTTATGTAGTGTAGACAAGGCAAAGTGTTGATTGGTTTTGACTATTCTAAATAGACCAGACACATATCACAATAGCTACATGCAAGTAGTCTCATACATTGTCACAAGCATTCAACACAAAATCTTTTGAAATGCGGAGGATCCATTTTTTTATAAGCCCTTACAATTTTTTGGTAATTCATGTCAATTTTGAATATTAAATTTAAAAATCAATGAACTATTTGTAAGATGCTAAATTTTGCAAATATTTTAAATTTGGACTGAGCGATGCAAAATATTTTAAAAATTTTACATTCAAATCGCTAAAAAATACAAACATTAATTGTGTCCAATATGTTATTACGAATAATAATTGTTAAATTAGGTGAATTTAAAATTTTAAAAAACTTTCATATTTTTTTAATCTCAAAAGTGCAATTCAAAAGATTTTGATATAATTTTAAAAGCTTACACACAATTTAATGTTGATATTTTAACATTTAGAAAAATGTTACAAATACAAAACTGAAAGAAACTTGTTTATTAAACTAATATGAATTGTCAATAAACTTAAATAGCACACAAAAATTTAGAAATCATTTTCAAGAGACAATCATTTTTAAAATAAATACAATCATGTTTTGAAAGAAGTAAAAATGTCAATATACATATTATTATAAATTTTTTTTACAGTGAATCAAAAATCTTCAACCAGATCATTTGGATCAAGACTAGTATGTCTTCAAACATTTATATATGTTGGAGCCACAACCTGAATCAGATCCTGAGTAACTATATTTGTATCTTTTGGAGCCATCGCTTGATTCTATGTAACTACATTTGTATCTGTTGGAGCCATTGCTGAGTAGCTATTTTTTGAAGCTAGAAGTGCAACAAGACTTCCAAGTTGAACTTCATTCAAATCACCGCACCACTTCATTATTGCAAACTTTACAATTTGTTTACTCTTTTTTGAACTCAATTAATTGTGTCCAATCTGTTATTATGAATAATAATTGTAAAATTAGGTGAGTTTATAAATTTTAAAAAACTTACATTTTTTTTTTTAAATTTTAAAAGTGCAATTTAAATTTTTTTGATATAATTCTAAAAGCTTACACACAATTTAATGTTAATATTTCAACATTTAAAAAAAATGTTACAAATACAAAATTAAAAAAAACCTGTTTATTAAACTAATATAAATTGTCAATAAACTTAAATAACACACAAAAATTTAGAAATCATTTTCAAGAGAATCATTTTTAAAATAAATACAAGCATGTTTTGAAAGAAGTAAAAATGTCCACATACATATTTTTTATAAATATTTTTACAATAAATCAAAAATCTTCAACCAGATCATTTGGATAAAGACTAATAGGTCTATATATGTTGGAGCCACAGCCTAATCCTGAGTAACTATATTTGTATCTTTTGGAGCCATCGCTTGATCTTGAGTTACATTTGCATATGTTGGAGCCACTACTGAGTAGCTATTTTTTGAAGCTAAAAGTGCAACAAGACTTTCAAGTTGAACTTCATTCAAATCACTTGCAACTTTTACAGTCTGCTTATTCTTTCTTGGACCCATCTACAAAAAAATTATTTGTAACACACTCTACATTATTTGTGAATTATCAAATTGCTCTTATGTTTTAATTTTTAGTTATATTTTTTAAACTTTTAATTTAATATTTGATTTTCTTATTTTTTTTATTTTTAAAAATTTTAGTTTTTAATTTATTTTATTATTTTAAGTTTTTAAAATTTTAGAATTTTTTATATTAAAATTTTATGATTTTTTTAATTTTGATTCTATAATATTTTTATTTATTTTTATTTTAAATTCTTTTTTTCCACTTTTTAGATTTTTTTAAGTTTTTTAAAGTTTTAAAATTTTGTAGTTCTTTTAATTTTGTAGTAATTTTTATTTTATTTATTTATTTTTATTTAAATTTTTTTAAAAATTTGTTGCTTTAACATAGCTATGCTTCGTCGACAACTTTTTCGACGACAACAATTTTATTAAAATAAATAAAATCTTATCATTAAAAATTTTAAAAACTCAAAAAACTAAAAAAAATAAATTTTTTAAAAAATACTATAAAATTAAAAGAATCAAAAATTAAAGAAATCCTAAAATTGAAAAATAAGAAAGCTAAGCATAGTCAAGGACCTATGCTCAACATTGGTCGAGGGAGGACCTATGCTTAGTGTAGGTCGAGAGAGGAGGACCTATGCTCAACATAGGTCGAGGGAGGACTTATGCTGAGCATAGGTCCAGTGAGCAATTATGCTCAACATAGGTTGAGGGAGGACTTATGCTGAGCATAGTCGGAAGAGAAGTTATGTTGAGCATAAGTCTAGTGAGCACTTATGATGAGCATAGGTCGTCATGTTGACTTCAATTTCAACAACGACAGTTGATTCCTCTGTTGTTTCAGAACGGACTGAATTTTTAACCCTTCTGCAAAATGAACAATGTGAAATTTATTTGGGTTCTAGAAAAAATTGCCCAACTGTAAATGCTTCCAAGGCTAAATGGTCTGGTACGAGTTAGAAATGCTTCAACAAATGTTGTTAGAAATGTTACAATTAGATCCAAAAGGCAAGAGGAAGCGTTCAACAAAGAATCCCCATCACTAGCAAATACAACAAATGCAATTAACTATAAATTTATTACACTATCACATTTAGAGCTTATCAAATGCGATAGGAGTAAAGAAATATGTCCAAAAAATGTTATGCATATCCCTACTACTCTATTCTTGACTCTCACTCAAGCACACTAGCAAACCACCAAGTTTGACTCACAAAGTATCATGCAACCACAATGCTCACACAAAGAGCCTACCATACTCTCGACCAACTGACTTGTCCCCATCCAACTTGATCACAAGTGGACTACATGAGCAACATGGGTCAAACTAATGAAATCCCACTGCCACCATGAAACTTACATCATCTATCTAGCTAGGCTGACATCCTATCAGACACTTATAAGCACAAACCATGCTCCAAGCACAAGAGTCTACTAATGACTCAATGAATGAATGTACGTAAACCTCACCATAGGCTATACTTGAGTAGCTCGTCCATATCCTAGAGATACTAATGATCATCTACCTCTCCTACTTCCCATGTAGGCTCAACTTTCCTGCTTGACATTGCCAACTCTGATTTGACTAGTAAATAGGCCTCCCACCAAGGAGCCTATCTCACCATCACATCCATCATAGCATCCAAGCCAAAGCAAATGCAAACTAGATCCAACCATCGTGATGATCAACTCACCCACAATCATGTAGCATATCAGGTGGATATCTTCATCAGAACCCTGTACCCTGTATCATCTAATCACTAAGTATCCATTACTCATTGATAGCTCCCCAAGAATTTGTCCACCTGTAGTGCAACTAGGCTCCAACTGGATTAACCAAATATTGCATCTTGCTTACCAAATAATGATTGATAGAAAACAACATGTGACACCAACCTGAAGACCACTATGCATATAACCATGCAACTCACCTGAGTACTCACCAAAGTATCAACTCTCACTCCTTAACTAGCCATCTCCAACCTTGTCGGCTTACAACCACGGGCATGCTGGATCCACATCACCTCATAATGCACTCCATGCCCTCAGGACATGTACCACCTCCAGGTACACTCCATGCCACCTACCTCCAAGTTGGTCTGACAGTTAGAATTAAAGTTAGAATCACTGTGTTACTGTACTGTGGCTCCTATCAGTGGATAAGGATCAGTTGCCTTGCCGATCCAAGTCGACAGGACACGCATCCCGCCAACGGCAACCTGGGTCATGCATGGGTTGCCTGAGTGAACAACTATATGTATAGTGTAATTTTATTTTGAGAAATACAGTTGCTATGTGAGCTTGCTGTGGAGAGTGTTTTCTGTCTGTGTTACTGTGTAGTATGATCTGTGTTCCTGTGCAAAGCAAATTCTAAGTTGGTATCAGAGCTGTATAGGGAGTGTATACAGTACAGAGTCGTCGTTGAAGAGAGCTTCGGGAGAACTGTCTTCTGAGAGTTCGGGGTCTACGGTGGGTTGAAGACGGAAAGAGAAACACTGGTGCTGAGAGTTTAGCACACAGAAGCTTGGTGAGCTTGAGACTGTGTGAGGATTCAGAGACAAGGGTTGTCGGCTGAATCAGAACCTCAGAAAATGGAATTTTGAAATTTTGAAGGAGGCTATTGGGTGTTTGCAGTCAGTGTGCATTCAATCAGATACCGTTTGATGAACGGATTGAAGCATCAACTTTCCAGCAGTAGGGCAACCTCAGAGGAAGAGGACAGGCCTGTTAGAACATTGTGAATTGAAAGCCAAGCACCGATTTGTGTGAAAAACCCTGGTATGGGGTTTGGAAGCACAAAATCAGAGATTTCTCTCCATTCTGAACTCTTTTTGGAGCTGTAAAAGTTTGAAGGAGGGCGCCCTGCTCAGCTAAGCTAAATCACAGAAGGCCGTGGGCGGCCGCGCATCAGAGAAGGTGCTGAATCGCGTTTTGCAGGGCAAGAGAAAACCTTGGTGAAGACATAGCCAGCAAGCAAGAGGAGAAGGGCCCGTAGGCAGATCACGCGATATGAAGGAGCGTGGCGACTTAGTGTATTGGAGTGTGTCGTGGATCTAGGGTTTTGGTTTAATGCCCAAACGAAATCTAGATCGTTGGATCCAGATACAAGATAATCAATGGTAGAGATGAGTTTCATGTGGGCCGTTGGATTGCTATAAGCCATTGGATGGGCTTTGAACAAGGCCCTGAAGAAGTGAAGTGCATTCAACTTCATTAAAAATTTTCATACTGAAAGTTGAGTTGGGTCCCTTCACAAGTGAAGAGTGAAGTTTTTTCATTGTGAAGAAACAGTTCAAAAACTAGAAAAGTCCCTATTTTTGGGTCCTTTGCCCGTTTTGACCCAAACGAAAGGCTATAACCTCCAAACAAAGGGACTCGGACTGTACCTGCAAGACGGTATAGCAAAACAGAGTGATTGTAGTAGAGAAAATGTTCGGAGTATGCCATAGGTGATTTCACCATTCCACTAGGCACGTTATTGGGAGTTGACGACTAAGTGCATTTCGGAAGGCGACGCCGATTTGGCTTTCAAATTGGTGGAAAAGCGGCAAGTGCCTGGTAAGGGAAAAAGTGCAGGTCATTATTTTCAACTTCTGACATCACTGTTGGCCTCAGCATACTGTTCTTAGCCTAAGGCAGAAGTTTCAAGCAGCTTTGCGATGGCAAACATGGGAGAGTCCATTTTGAGTGAAAGTAGCAAATTGGACAGGATTTCCAACTATGCAGTGTGGAAATTCAAAATGAAAAACATACTGATAGAGAAAGACGTGTGGGAATTCATCATAGGTGATGAGAGAAGGCCGCCAAATGAAACACACATCAAAGTGTTCGACAAAAAGATGAGGAAAGCTTTGACCTTCATTAACTTGTCAATGAAGGATCACATCATTACCCACATTTGTGAGGCTATTACACACAGACAGGCATGGAATGTGCTAAAGGAGTAGTTCAAAATGTCAAATCTGTCAAGAATCATGTTTCTGAAGTCAAAGTTGAATAGTGCCCGCATGGAGAAAGGAGAGCACATTCAGACGTACATGACCAGAATCAAGACAATGAGAGATGAACTGCATTCTATTGGCGAGCACATACGTGATGTGGAGTTGGTGCACAATGCATTGTGCGGCATTGTAGAATCCTATCAGATGTTTGTGAGCGGAATAGCATGAAGAGAAAGATTGCCAACCTTTGACAAGATCACATGAATCTTGATGCAGGAAGAGCAACGGCGAGAAATGGTGAAAGCTAGACGTCAAAATACTGACGATCAGGCACTTGCGACACGCCAAAAACAAGGCAAGGGCAAGGGCAAGAAGAAGTCTAAACAACAATTTGCCAAATGTCAGGAGGATGAGGGATCTTCCAGTAAAACTAAGAAGAAAGGCAAGTGCTTCCATTTTGATAAAAAGGCCCATTGGAAGAGTGAATGTCGCAAATTCCTGGTGGAACAAGGCAAGGGGAAACCAAACCAAGCAGGTAACCTTGTTGATGAGGGTGAGACTGAAGACTCTAGCATCTTCATATCTACATTGTCATCTAATCAAGATGATCAAGCATGGTATATTGACTCAGGAGCCACAAGACACATGACAGGTAACAAGAATTGGTTCAGTAGTTTGAAGGTGTTGGATAATGGAACATCTGTTTCACAAGCAAATGGTGAGGTGTGCATGATCAAGGGGATAGGCACCGTTTCAATCCAACTACCTGATGGAAAAAGCAGGATGATCAGGGAGGTACTTTACGTACCAGGTTTGAAGAAATATCTACTTTCTGTTGGAGTCATTACTGATCAAAAGTTGAAAGTGGAATTCGTCCATGATCGTTGCTTTGTGAAGGATGTGAACCAAAAGCTCAAAGTTATTACGGATGGAGTAAGAGAGCCAAATACAAAATTGTACAGGCTGAATGCTACAATTAAGGGGCAACATGGACTTGTATCATCCATTCCATCGCAAACTGAGTTGTGGCATAAGAGGCTTGGTCACTTGAACTTGGGAAGCCTCAGTTTGATGAGAAAATTGGAGATGGTAACAGGATTGCCTACCATAAAAGATCACTTGAAATTGATGTGTGAATCTTGTGTATATGGGAAGCAGCATCGAGAGAAGTTCAATAAAGGGGGTGTTGTAAGAGCAAAGAACATCTTGGATTTAATCCACACAGATTTATGCGGGCCTATGAGGACTATGTCCTTAGGTAAAGCCTTCTATTTCATGACCTTTATTGATGATATGTCACGTAAGACGTGGATCTACTTCTTGAAGAAGAAATCAGAAGCATTTGATAACTTCAAGAGCTTCAAAGCATTGGTCGAAAATCAGACATGTAGGAAAATCAAAGTCCTAAGATTAGATAGTGGAGGTGAGTACAAGTCTAATGACTTCAATGATCTTTGTGATCAATGTGGGATTAAAAGACAATTTACGCAAGCTCATACTCCTGCTCTCAATGGTGTAGCTGAGCGCAAAGATTGTATGATTGTGGAAAGTGCCAGATCTATGCTAGCTGAGATGAAACTACCAAAAGATTTTTGGTCAGAAGCATGTAGCACGACAGTCTATCTTCAAAATAGAAGTCCTACCATTGCCATAACAAGGATAACACCTGAGGAAGCCTTCACGAAGAAGAAGCCAAAGGTGAACCACTTGCGAATCTTTGGATGTAAGGCCTTTGTACACATTCCTAAGGAAGAGAGACGTAAACTTGACGTAAAAGCTATCAAGTGCATATTCCTAGGATATGGTGATTGTGTGAAGGGTTATAGATGTTTTGATCCAGTCAAAAAAAAAATCCATATAAGCCATGATGTTATCTTTGATGAATCCAAGATGTATGAAGACGAGGACGCTAAGAAGATAGACACATCCAGTGGGAAAGATGGTATAGTGAGAATACGACCTGATGATGATCCATTCATTGACCTTCCGAGTGATGAATATGAGGATACATCTCAAGATACTACTACTCAACCTCAAGAAACAGGTTGGAGAGGTAGGGACAAACCTTTTGGTGCAAGAAGGATTGAATTTGCAGGTGACAAACGCACGGAGAAGGATATACCACGGGATACATTTTCACCAGGAAGCTCACCTGACAGAAAGCTCCCTAAGTGGTTTGAGAGAGTGATGGAGAGCCGCGACATAGATGACTTTCCAGGATCATCTAACCAGGGAGAGCTACAAAGATCGACAAGAGAGAAGATACTACCTGAAAGGTATGAAGCAAATTATGCTCTCTTATCTAGCATTATTCAAAGCAAAGAACCTTCGACTTATGGTGAAGTGAAGGATGATGACATTTGGGTGAAGGCCATGAGAGAGGAGATGGAGTCAATTGCTAAGCATAACACATGGGACTTAGTAGAACCACCAGTTGGCAAGGGTTGGAAATGGGTATACAAGACTAAGTACCATGCAGATGGAAGTATAGAAAAGCACAAAGCAAGATTGGTGATCAAAGGATATGCACAAAATAAAGGCATAGACTATGAGGAGACCTTTGCGCCGGTTTGTAAGTGGAATACTCTACGTCTACTCATTGCTTTAGCTTCACATTTTGGTTGGCCTTTGCATCAGATGGATGTAAAATCTGCTTTTCTAAATGGTGAGTTAGAAGAAGAAGTGTTCATGGATCAACTTGAAGGCTTTGTAACGAAAGGACAGGAAAATAAAGTATGTCGCTTGAAGAAAGCGCTTTATGGTCTTAAACAAGCACACGTGCGTGGTATAGCAAGATTGATGCCTACTTTCGTTCAAAGGGGATGGTGAGAACACATCCTGATCCAAATCTATATGTCTTATGCTTTGATGGTATGGTTGCTTTGATTGCTCTTTATGTTGATGACTTGATTATTATGGGAAATAATCAAGAGATGATAGACATGATCAAGAAAGACCTCATGGAACAATTTGAGATGACAGATCTCAGCCTGATGCATTATTGCCTTGGAATAGAAGTGTGGCAAAAAGGACATGAAGTGGGTTTAACACAGGTGAAGTATGTCAAAGAGTTGCTGCACAGGTTTAGGTTGCAGGATTGCAAACCAGTAAACACTCCTATTGAACCAGGTAAAAAGCTTTCTAAGCTTGATGAGTCACAGTCATTTGATGCTATGCTATATAGACAATTAGTAGGGAGCTTGATTTACCTTACCACGACTAGACCAGATATATGCTATGCTGTTGGCATTGTAAGTCAGTTTATGGCAACACCTACGGAAATGCATTGGAAGGCAGCTAAACGTATTTTGCGTTATGTGAAAGGCACTTCAGAGTATGGCATTGCCTTATACTCTGCTTCTGTGGTGGAAAGAGCAATTGTAGTTTGCTTCTTACTAGACCAGAAAAAGAAACTACCACAAAACTAGAATATATATCCTGCGGTGGATCTATGATCATCATAGTCACCTCCCCAGTCCGCATCCACATAGCCACACAACTCAGGTAAACCATCATGCTTCCTGTAAATCAAGCCATACTCTGAAGTGCCTTTCACATAACGCAAAATACGTTTAGCTGCCTTCCAATGCATTTCCGTAGGTGTTGCCATAAACTGACTTACAATGCCAACAGCATAGCATATATCCGGTCTAGTCGTGGTAAGGTAAATCAAGCTCCCTACTAATTGTCTATATAGCATAGCATCAAATGACTGTGACTCATCAAGCTTAGAAAGCTTTTTACCTGGTTCAATAGGAGTGTTTACTGGTTTGCAATCCTGCAACCTCAACCTGTGCAGCAACTCTTTGACATACTTCACCTGTGTTAAACCCACTTCATGTCCTTTTTGTCACACTTCTATTCCAAGGCAGTAATGCGTCAGGCTGAGATCTGTCATCTCGAATTGTTCCATGAGGTCTTCCTTGATCATGTCTATCATCTCTTGATTATTTCCCGTAATAATCAAGTCATCAACATAAAGAGGAATCAAAGCAACCAGACCATCAAAGCATAAGACATATAGATTTGGATCAGAATGTGTTCTCACCATCCCCTTGGAACGAAAGTAGGCATCAATCCTGCTATACCACGCACGTGGTGCTTGTTTAAGACCATAAAGCGCTTTCTTCAAGCGACATACTTTATTTTCCTGTCCTTTTGTTACAAAGCCTTCAAGTTGATCCATGAACACTTCTTCTTCTAACTCACCATTTAGAAAAGCAGATTTCACATCCATCTGATGCAAAGGCCAACCAAAATGTGAAGCTAAAGCAATAAGTAGACGTAGAGTATTCCACTTACAAACCGGCGCAAAGGTCTCCTCATAGTCTATGCCTTTATTTTGTGCATATCCTTTGATCACCAATCTTTCTTTGTGCTTTGTTATACTTCCATCTGCATGGTACTTAGTCTTGTATACCCATTTCCAACCCTTGCCAACTGGTGGTTCTACTAAGTCCCATGTGTTATGCTTAGCAATTGACTCCATCTCCTCTCTCATGGCCTTCACCCAAATGTCATCATCCTTCACTTCACCATAAGTCGAAGGTTCTTTGCTTTGAATAATGCTAGATAAGAGAGCATAATTTGTTTCATACCTTTCAGCTTCAGGGCCCTGTTCAAAGCCCATCCAATGGCTTATAGCAATCCAACGGCCCACATGAAACTCATCTTTACCATTGATTATCTTGTATCTGGATCCAACGATCTAGATTTCGTTTGGGCATTAAACCAAAACCCTAGAGCCACGACACACTCCAATACACTAAGTCGCCACCCTCCTTCATATCGCGTGATCTGCCTACGGGCCCTTCTCCTCTTGCTTGCTGGCTATGTCTTCACCAAGGTTTTCTCTTGCCCTGCAAAACGCGATTCAGCACCTTCTCTGATGCGCGGCCGCCCACGGCCTTCTGTGATTTAGCTTAGCTGAGCAGGGCGCCCTCCTTCAAACTTTTACAGCACCAGAAAGAGTTCAGAATGGAGAGAAATCTCTGATTTTGTGCTTCCAAACCCCAGACCAGGGTTTTTCACACAAATCGGTGCTTGGCTTCCAATTCACAATATTCTAACAGGCCTATCCTCTTCCTCTGAGGTCGCCCTACTGCTGGAAAGTTGATGCTTCAATCCGTTCATCAAACGGTATCCGATTGAATGCACACTGACTGCAAACACCGAATAGCCTGCTTCGAAATTTCAAAATTCCGTTTTCTGAGGTTCTGATTCAGCCGACAACCCTTGTCTCTGAATCCTCACACAGTCTCAAGCTCACCAAGCTTCTGTGTGCTAAACTCTCAGCACCAGTGTTTCTCTTTCCATCTTCAACCCGCCGTAAACCCCGAACTCTCAGAAGACAGTTCTCCCGAAGCTCTCTTCAACGGCGACATTGTACTATATACACTCCCTGTACGGCTCTGATACCAACTTAGAATTTGCTTTGCACAGAAACACAGATCATGCTACACAGTAACACAGACAGAAAACACTCTCCATAGCAAGCTCACATAGCAACTGTATTTCTCAAAATGAAATTACACTGTACATATAGTTGTTCACTCAGGCAACCCATGCATGACCCAGGTTGTCGTTGGCGGGACACGTGTCCCGTCGACTTGCCTCGTGGCAAGGCCAACTGATCCTTATCCACTGATAGGACCCACAGTACAGTAACACAGTGATTCTAACTTTAATTCTAACTCTCTTCCTTAAAGTAGAGTCACTTTTTATACAGTCATATATATAGCTTTAAAGTCAACAAACTTTAAGTACAGAAAGCTTTGATCTAAACTTATCAAACTTTTCTCCAGTAAGTGGCTTAGTAAAAATATCAGTCCTTCTGTGCAATGAACAACATGAATTTCACGACTCAGCAGCCTCTCACGTATGAAGTGATACTGAATCTCAATGTGTTTAGTTCTCACATGGAACACTGGATTCTTTGCTAGCTGAATGCCACTCTGACTGTCACTATGTAAAGTCGTGGGATTTTTCTGCTTCATGCCAATTTCTTCCAAGATTTGTCTCAACCATATAGCTTCCTGTGCAGCACTACACATTGCCTTATACTCTGCTTCTGTGGTGGAAAGAGCAATTGTACTTTGCTTCTTACTAGACCAGAAAAAGCAACTACCACAAAACTAGAATATATATCCTGCGGTGGATCTACGATCATCATAGTCACCTCCCCAGTTCGCATCCACATAGCCACACAACTCAGGTAAATCATCATGCTTCCTATAAATCAAGCCATACTCTGAAGTGCCTTTCACATAACGCAAAATACGTTTAGCTGCCTTCCAATGCATTTCCGTAGGTGTTGCCATAAACTGACTTACAATGCCAACAGCATAGCATATATCCGGTCTAGTCGTGGTAAGGTAAATCAAGCTCCCTACTAATTGTCTATATAGCATAGCATCAAATGACTGTGACTCATCAAGCTTAGAAAGCTTTTTACCTGGTTCAATAGGAGTGTTTACTAGTTTGCAATCCTGCAACCTAAACCTGTGCAGCAACTCTTTGACATACTTCACCTGTGTTAAACCCACTTCATGTCCTTTTTGCCACACTTCTATTCCAAGGCAGTAATGCATCAGGCTGAGATCTGTCATCTCAAATTGTTCCATGAGGTCTTTCTTGATCATGTCTATCATCTCTTGATTATTTCCCATAATAATCAAGTCATCAACATAAAGAGCAATCAAAGCAACCATACCATCAAAGCATAAGACATATAGATTTGGATCAGGATGTATTCTCACCATCCCCTTTGAACGAAAGTAGGCATCAATCTTGCTATACCACGCACGTGGTGCTTGTTTAAGACCATAAAGCGCTTTCTTCAAGCGACATACTTTATTTTCCTGTCCTTTCGTTACAAAGCCTTCAAGTTGATCCATGAACACTTCTTCTTCTAACTCACCATTTAGAAAAGCAGATTTTACATCCATCTGATGCAAAGGCCAACCAAAATGTGAAGCTAAAGCAATGAGTAGACGTAGAGTATTCCACTTACAAACCGGCGCAAAGGTCTCCTCATAGTCTATGCCTTTATTTTGTGCATATCCTTTGATCACCAATCTTGCTTTGTGCTTTTCTATACTTCCATCTGCATGGTACTTAGTCTTGTATACCCATTTCCAACCCTTGCCAACTGGTGGTTCTACTAAGTCCCATGTGTTATGCTTAGCAATTGACTCCATCTCCTCTCTCATGGCCTTCACCCAAATGTCATCATCCTTCGCTTCACCATAAGTCGAAGGTTCTTTGCTTTGAATAATGCTAGATAAGAGAGCATAATTTGCTTCATACCTTTCAGCTTCAGGGCCCTGTTCAAAGCCCATCCAATGGCTTATAGCAATCCAACGGCCCACATGAAACTCATCTCTACCATTGATTATCTTGTATCTGGATCCAACGATCTAGATTTCGTTTGGGCATTAAACCAAAACCCTAGAGCCACGACACACTCCAATACACTAAGTCGCCACCATCCTTCATATCGCGTGATCTGCCTACGGGCCCTTCTCCTCTTGCTTGCTGGCTATGTCTTCACCAAGGTTTTCTCTTGCCCTACAAAACGCGATTCAGCACCTTCTCTGATGCGCGGCCGCCCACGGCCTTCTGTGATTTAGCTTAGCTGAGCAGGGCGCCCTCCTTCAAACTTTTACAGCACCAGAAAGAGTTCAGAATGGAGAGAAATCTCTGATTTTGTGCTTCCAAACCCCAGACCAGGGTTTTTCACACAAATCGGTGCTTGGCTTCCAATTCACAATATTCTAATAGGTCTATCCTCTTCCTCTGAGGTTGCCCTACTGCTGGAAAGTTGATGCTTCAATCCGTTCATCAAACGGTATCCGATTGAATGCACACTGACTGCAAACACCGAATAGCCTGCTTCGAAATTTCAAAATTCCGTTTTCTGAGGTTCTGATTCAGCCGACAACCCTTGTCTCTGAATCCTCACACAGTCTCAAGCTCACCAAGCTTCTGTGTGCTAAACTCTTAGCACCAGTGTTTCTCTTTCCATCTTCAACCCGCCGTAAACCCCGAACTCTCAGAAGACAGTTCTCCCGAAGCTCTCTTCAACGGCGACATTGTACTATATACACTCCCTGTACGGCTCTGATACCAACTTAGAATTTGCTTTGCACAGAAACACAGATCATGCTACATAGTAACACAGACAGAAAACACTCTCCATAGCAAGCTCACATAGCAACTGTATTTCTCAAAATGAAATTACACTGTACATATAGTTGTTCACTCAGGCAACCCATGCATGACCCAGGTTGTCGTTGGCGGGACACGTGTCCCGTCGACTTGCCTCGTGGCAAGGCCAACTGATCCTTATCCACTGATAGGACCCACAGTACAGTAACACAGTGATTCTAACTTTAATTCTAACTCTCTTCCTTAAAGTAGAGTCACTTTTTATACAGTCATATATATAGCTTTAAAGTCAACAAACTTTAAGTACAGAAAGCTTTGATCTAAACTTATCAAACTTTTCTCCAGTAAGTGACTTAGTAAAAATATCAGTCCTTCTGTGCAATGAACAACATGAATTTCACGACTCAGCAGCCTCTCACGTATGAAGTGATACTGAATCTCAATGTGTTTAGTTCTCACATGGAACACTGGATTCTTTGCTAGCTGAATGCCACTCTGACTGTCACTATGTAAAGTCGTGGGATTTTTCTGCTTCATGCCAATTTCTTCCAAGATTTGTCTCAACCATATAGCTTCCTGTGCAGCACTACACATTGCCTTATACTCTGCTTCTGTGGTGGAAAGAGCAATTGTACTTTGCTTCTTACTAGACCAGAAAAAGCAACTACCACAAAACTAGAATATATATCCTGCGGTGGATCTACGATCATCATAGTCACCTCCCCAGTTCGCATCCACATAGCCACACAACTCAGGTAAACCATCATGCTTCCTGTACATAGTTTTGGATCTAACATTTCACACGTGTGAAAGAGGCCTAGATACTTTTATTTTAATATATATTTCATGTTGAAAAATTTTCAAACTTCAGGACCTTCGAAATGACACCAAAATCATGTTATTTGGACATATAGGCCAAAATTGGCTATTTTAGGCTACTGGTGCCCTAAATTTGGGTCCTAAGTTCTAGAGAGAGGAGAGAGAGTCATATCTCTCACGTATATTAGTCTGAAATTTGTGGAGAACAGGTTGGAGAAACTTATTGTATTGTTGAGAGAGATCAATAAATCATTGTAACAGTTTTTTCCTCCATTGAGAGCATTGCTTTGTGTATTGTCTTCAAGCTTTTGTGTATGATCTTAAGAGGTTTTCAAAAGTGGTAGTTAGCTATTGTAGGACTGGCATGCCGTTGTTTTGGGCTGCCATCAGTACCTTTTATTAGTTTCTTTTGTCTCTTGAATGCTTTGTCAAGTTCATGTGTATCAAAGGTAGCATTAGGATGCTTTGCCATTTCTAGCTTTTGTAGCTTGTTGTGCAAAGATCTTAGCCAAGTATTTTGGGAGTTTGGATCCATTTAAGATCCACTTTTTTCACATGGTATCAGAGCTTTTGGCTGTTATTTTTAGTAAGGTTTCCAATTATAGTGATATTTGGATGTTTGACCAAGTTCTAGCATGATTATGCATTGCATTGTTGATCAAATCTTACCAGCCTTTGTTTTGTGAGTTGAACTTGTGGATCAAAAGCATATTTCAGGTCTATTGAAAATCAGAGGCTGAGAAGAAGCTATTTTGGATCAGATCATAACACCTAATCATTTGTTGATTGTGAGGCTTGTGCATATTCAATACTAACAATGTTCTGTTCAATGTATTGTTGACAATCTCCACTTCTGTGGATGAACACTCTCCTTTGTGGATGAACACTCTCCTCTCCTTTGTGGATGAACACTCTCCTTAAGTGGATGAACACTCTCCTTAAGTGGATGAACCTTCTCCTTAAGTGGATGACAAATACTTTTTTTTTTTTTTTATTTCTCCAAAAGGCTGAGCAAAGTTCCCACTTGGATGAAAGATCCCCTTTTGGGTGAATAGATTGTCAACAATCTTTTGCATAAATTTTGGTGTACTTTGTTGAGTATGTAAGTAGCTCTCCTTATGTAATTTGATTGGAGCATTTGCTGGAAGGTTTTAACCATTATGCAAATGTGTTTTCAGGTTCTTAATAGGTTGAGGAACATTCTCATGAGAAGTAATCTTAGATCTACATCTAAACACCAAGATTTGACAAGCTAGTGAAGCTAGTCTTGTGATTCACTAAGTGTGCTGTTTCATTCACATCTAAAGCTTGTATTTATCATTTGATGGAGTTTATAAACTTTTAGAAGTGTGGTTTACATGTGGTTTTACATGTTGAATCAATATCTTAGTGTGTTCATCATATGTTGATCAAGTTTGTTCAATTCTAGGTATTCTTGGCAGCCTAGTCTTGTGTATTTTCGAAGAATCCAAGTAATTCTTCACACCATAACTTGATTTGGTCACTTTCTGAAGATTTTGAGAGCTTAACCAAGAGTGTGTTCAAGTTGGTTTGAGTTTGGAAACCAGCCAGGTTCAAGATATAAGTGTTTTAGGGTCCTAGATCTTCTGAGATCTCCTTATCCATCATTTGTTGAGAGGAAAGTGAGTGCTAGGTGCATTAGGACAGATTCATGGCTTTCAATGGTGGGATCATGTTAGAAACTAATGATAGATTGAGTTCATCAAGCTACTCTACCTGTAAAGTGAGGATGGAATCCTTACTTGAGTTAAATGAACTCATGGACATAGCTGCAGGAACTGAAGAGAGACCACCCAGAGTTCAAGAGCAACAAAGGTTTGATAAGAAGGCCAAAAGGGCTCTTCAAATCATTAAAATGAATGTTACCAATGAACTTCTCAAGGAAGTTAGTAATAGTCAAAGTGCAAGTGAGGCATGGAATGCCTTGAAGAAGCTCTTTGAATCAAAGTCCAGATCTAGGGTATTGACCCTAAGGAGGCAGATATTTTCTAGTAGACAAAGAGAGGGTGAAAGTGCTCATGCATTTGTCTTGAGGGTTAAGTCCTTAAGTGATGATCTAGCATGCATTGATGAAAGCATAAAAGATGGTGGAATAGTCCAGGTTATGTTGAATGGTTTGCTAGATGAACATGCTAACCTTGTGCAAAGTTTTGCCATTCAAAGAGTCTTGCCAAGTGTGGTTGACTTGCAAGAAATCTTATTGGCTGAAGAACATAGGTTGCAATCAAACCTTGATGGTGCATCCTTGCAAGGTGGAGGTGAAGAGGCTTTCTTCACAAAAGGCAAAGTCAATGGCAAAGGTAAAGGCAAAGGGAAATGGTCCAAAGGTGGTAACTCGGATCATGATGATCACTCTTCCTCCTCTTCTACTTCTTTTAGAAAGAAAGACAAGTCAAAGTTCAAGTGCTTTTATTGTGGGATAAAAGGTCATTTTGCAAATGAATGTCATAAGAAGCAAAGTAATGAAGGTAGCAAGCAAAACAACTTTTGTACTTCTAATGAGGATCTAGATTCTTGTGATTCTCTCATGATGTGTTCTTCAAGTCTAATGTCAAGTGGAAGTGACAAGGATTCATGGTGGATAGATAGTGGATCTAGTTCACCTATGACTAGTCACAAGGAGTTCTTTACTTCTTTGATCTCTTATGTTGGAAGTAAGAAAGTCCTTCACATGCCAAATGGTGGTGAGTGTATGATCAGAGGTATTGGCTCAATTCCTAACAAGACAAAGTTTGTTGGGGATGTTTGCTTTATTACTAAGGGAGATGTCTTGATTGCTAGGGGCAATAGACAAGGTAGACTTTACAAGCTTGATGCATTTGTTATGTCTAACAAGAGGAATGGAAGGGATGTTGGTGGTTCTCTCAACTTTCAAAAGTAAATACCTAGCATCAATAAGATTGGTAGATCTTATGCAAAGTCTAAAGAATTTCCTTATGCTAGATCTAGGTTGAGATCTAATGAGCTTCTTGGAGACAGTTATTGTTGTGCTAACTTGGCAACTTTTGGTGAATCTATGATCAATGTTTGGGATCCATTGGACCTTGAAGATGGACTAGTGCTACCTACTAGTCAAATGGGGTCATGTGGTGCTAAATTTGTATCATGTTTGAACTCTTCTACTCATATATTTCCAAGTCTTAGTGGCTCTTCAATGGAACTACATGGCAAGTGCAAAAATGAAAAAGGTAAGAAGAGAGCTAACTTTATCAATGGAGGTGATGAAAACTCTTCTTTGGAAATGGTTGTTGATAATGACTTATTTACTCATTTGGAAAGAGATGGTGCTTTGAGCATGATTGAAGAAAAAGTTTCTTTTGTCCAAAAAGTCATTTGTGAAACAAGTGGTGTCACATGTATTCATAAAGAAACTAGATCAAAAGAATCTATCGTGAGACTTGGTGAGGAAGATCTCAAGTCAAAAGGGAGAGATGAATGTGAAGTGTTCAAAGTAGGATGTACTTTGAATGAAACTTTTGTGTATGATCTAAAGAGGTTTTCAAAAGTGGTAGGCTGTTGTTGTAGGGCTGGTATGCTGTTGTTTTTGGCTGCCATCAATACCTTTTATTAGCTTCTTTTGTCTCTTGAATACTTTGTCAAGTTCATGTGTATCAAAGGTAGCATTAGGATGCTTTGCCATTTCTAGCTTTTGTAGCTTGTTGTGCAAAGATCATAGCCAAGTATTTTGGGATGATGGATCCATTCAAGATCCACTTTTTTCACATGGTAAAAATTGTCAACATTTCCTAGCTAGTTTGAGGCCTAAATTGACAATTTTTGTACATAGTTTTGGATGTAACCTTTCACAAGTGTAAAAGAGGCCTAGATACTTTTATTTTATTATATATTTCTTATTGAAGAAGTATCAAACCTCAGGACCTTTGAAATGACACTGAATCATGTTATTTGGACATATAGGCCAAAATTGGCTATTTTAGGCTACTGGTACCCTAAAATTGGGTCCTAAGTTCTAGAGAGAGTAGAGAGAGTCATCTCTCTCACCTATATCAGGCTGAAATTCATGGAGAACAGGTTGGAGAGACTTATTGTATTGTTGAGAGAGATCAATAGATCATTGTCACAGTTTCTTCCTCCATTGAGAGCATTGCTTTGTGTATTGTCTTCAAGCTTTTGTGTATGATCTTAAGAGGTTTCCAAAAGTGGTAGGCTGCTGTTGTAGGGCTGGTATGCTGTTGCTTTTGGCTACCATCAGTACCTTTTATTAGCTTCTTTTGTCTCTTGAATGCTTTGTCAAGTTCATGTGTATCAAAGGTAGCATTAGGATGCTTTGCCATTTCTAGCTTTTGTACCTTGTTATGCAAAGATCTTAGCCAAGTATTTTGGGAGTTTGGATCCATTCAATATCCAGCTTTTTCACATGGTATCAGAGCTAGTTGGCTGGTATTTCTAGTAAGGTTTCCATTTATGGTGATATTTGGACGTTTGATCAAGTTCTAGCATGATTATGCATTGCACTGTTGATCAAATCTATTTTGTGAGTTGAGCTTGTGGATCAAAAGCATATTTCAGGTCTATTGAAGATCGGAGGCTGAGAAGAAGCCATTTTGGATCAGATCATACCACCTAATCATTTTTTACTGTGAGGCTTGTGCATATTTAATACTAATAATGTTTTGTTCAATGTATTGTTGACAATCTCCACTTCTGTGGATGAACACTCTCCTTAAGTGGATGAACCTTCTCCTTAAGTGGATGACAAGTACTCTTTGAGTGATTTTTTATTTCTCCAAAAGGCTGAGCAAAGCTCCCACTTGGATGAAAGATCCCCTTTTGGGTGAACAGATTGTCAACAATCTTTTGCATAAATTTTGGTGTACTTTGTTGAGCATGTAAGTAACTCTCCTTATGTAATTTGATTGGAGCATTTGCTGGAAGGTTTTAAGCATTATGAAAATGTGTTTTCAGGTTCTTAACAGGCTGAGGAACATTCTCATGAGAAGTGATCTTAAATCTACATCTAAACACCAAGATTTGACAAGCTAGTGAAGCTAGTCTTGTGATTCACTAAGTGTGTTGTTTCATTCACCTCTAAAGCTTGTAATTATCATTTGCTGGAGTTTATAAACTTTTAGAAGTGTGGTTTACATGTGATTTTATAGGTTGAATCAATATCCTAGTGTGTTGATCATATGTTGATCAAGTTTATTCAATTCTAGGTATTCTTGGCAGCCTAGTCTTGTGTATTTTCGAAGAATGCAAGTAACTCTTCAACCATAACTTGATTTGGTCGCTTGCTGAAAAGTTTGAGAGCTTAAGAAAGAGTGTGTTCAAGTTGGTTTGAGTTTGTAATCCATTCTTAGTGTGTGTAGAGTGTTGCATGTGTTTTAATCTTCCTTTCTATGCTTGGAAATCAGCCAGGTTCAAGATAGAAGTGTTTTAGGGTCCTAGATCTTCTGAGATCTCCTTATCCATCGTTTTTTGACAGGAAAGTGAGTGCTAGGCGCATTAGGATAGAGCCTAAAAGTTGAAAAATCATTATATTTATGGCTTCCAATGGTGGGATCATGTTAGAAACTAATGATAGGTTGAGTTCATCAAAGTACTCTACCTGTAAAGTGAGGATGGAATCCTTACTTGAGTTGAATGAACTCATGGACATAGTTGCAGGAACTAAAGAGAGACCACCCAGAGTTCAAGAGCAACAAAGGTTTGATAAGAAGGCCAAAAGGCTCTTCATATCATTTAAATGAATGCTACCAATGAACTTCTCAAGGAAGTTGGTAATAGTCAAAGTGCAAGTGAGGCATGGAATGCCTTGAAGAAGCTCTTTGAATCAAGGTCCAGATCTAGGGTATTGACCCTAAGGAGGCAAATATTTTCTAGTAGACAAAGAGAGGGTGAAAGTGCTCATGCATTTGTCTTGAGGGTTAAGTCCTTAAGTGATGATCTAGCATGCATTCATGAAAGCATAAAAGATGGTGAAATAGTCCAGATTATGTTGAATGGTTTGCTAGATGAACATGCTAACCTTGTGCAAAGTTTTTCCATTCAAAGAGTCTTGCCAAGTGTGGTTGACTTGCAAGAAATCTTATTGGCTGAAGAACATATGTTGCAATCAAACCTTGATGGTGCATCCTTGCAAGGTGGAGGTGAAGAGGCTTTCTTCACAAAAGGTAGAGTCAAAGGCAAAGGTAAAGACAAAGGGAAATGGTCCAAAGGTGGTAACTTGGATCATAATGATCACTCTTCCTCCTCCTCTTCTACTTCTTTTAGAAAGAAATACAAGTCAAAGTTCAAGTGCTTTTATTGTGGGATAAAAGGTCATTTTGCAAATGAATGTCATAAGAAGCAAAGTAATGAAGGTAGCAAGCAAAACAACTTTTGTACTTCTAATGAGGATCTAAATTCTTGTGATTCTCTCATGATGTGTTCTTCAAGTCTAATGTCAAGTGGAAGTGACAAGGATTCATGGTGGATAGATAGTGGATCTAGTTCACCCATGACTAGTCACAAGGAGTTCTTTACTTCTTTGATCTCTTATGTTGGAAGTAAGAAAGTCCTTCACATGCCAAATGGTGGTGAGTGTATGATCAAAGGTATTGGCTCAATTCCTAACAAGACAAAGTTTGTTGGGGATGTTTGCTTTATTACTAAGGGAGATGTCTTGATTTCTAGGGGAAATAGACAAGGTAGACTTTACAAGCTTGATACATTTGTTATGTCTAACAAGAGGAATGAAATGGATGTTGGTGGTTCTCTCAACCTTCAAAAGACAATCCCTAGCATCAATAAGATTGGTAGATCTTATGCAAAGTCTAAAGAACTTCCTTATGCTAGATCTAGGTTGAGATCTAATGAGCTTCTTGGAGATAGTTATTAGGATGCTTTGCCATTTCTAGCTTTTGTAGCTTGTTGTGCAAAGATCTTAGCCAAGTAGTTTGGGAGTTTGGATCCATTCAAGATACCATGTGTTAAAAGTGGATCTTGTATGGATCCAAACTCCCAAAATACTTGGCTAAGTTCTTTGCACAACAAGCTACAAAAGCTAGAAATGTCTAAGATCCAAACTTTGTCTTGTACCCTTTCTTTAACATTTGACCAACACTTAGCAAATTCCTTGAAAGTGAAGGAATGTAAAGAACACCATCAAGCCTTGCATTCCTATTAGTAGAAAGACAAATAGGAATTGAGCCAATACCTTTGATCATACACTCACCACCGTTTGGCATGTGAACGACTTTCTTGGTTCCAACATAAGAGATCAAAGAAGTAAAGAACTCCTTGTGACTAGTCATATGTGAACTAGATCCACTATCTATCCAGCATGAATCCTTGTCACTTCCACTTGATAGTAGACTTGAAGAACACATCATGAGAGAATCACAAGAATCTAGATCCTCATTAGAAGTACAAAAGTTGTTTTTCTTGCTACCTTCATTACTTTGCTTCTTATGACATTCATTTGCAAAATGACCTTTCATCCTGCAATAAAAGCACTTGAACTTTGACTTATCTTTCTTTCTAAAAGAAGTAGAAGAGGAGGAAGAGTAATCATCATGATCCAAGTTACCACCTTTGGACCATTTTCCTTTGCCTTTACCTTTGCCTTTGACTTTGCCTTTTGTGAAGAAAGCCTCTTCACCTTCACCTTGCAAGGATGCACCATCATTTGCACAAGGTTAGCATGTTCATCTAGCAAACCATTCAACATAACCTAGACTATTTCACCATCTTTTATGCTTTCATGCTAGATCATCACTTAAGGAGTTAACCCTCAAGACAAATGCATGAGCACTTTCACCCTCTCTTTGTCTACTAGAAAATATTTGCCTCGTTAGGGTCAATACCCTAGATGTGGACTTTGATTCAAAGAGCTTCTTCAAGGCATTTCATGCCTCACTTGGACTTTGACTATTACCAAATTCCTTGAGAAGTTCATTGATAACATACATTTTAATGATATGAAGAGCCCTTTTGGCCTTCTTATCATACCTTTGTTGCTCTTGAACTGTGGGTGGTCTCTCTTCAGTTTCTGCAACTATGTCCATGAGTTCATTCAACTCAAGTAAGGATTCCATCCTCACTTTCTAGGTAGAGTAGTTTGATGAACTCAACCTATCATTAGTTTCTAACATGATCCCACAATTGGAAGCCATAAATATAATGATTTTTCAACTTTTAGGCTCTGTCCTAATGCACCTAGCACTCACTTTCCTCTCAACAAATGATGGATAAGGAGATCTCATAAGATCTAGGACCCTAAAACACTTCTATCTTGAACCTGGTTGGTTTCCAAGCATAGAAAGGAAGATTGAAACACATGCAACACTTTGCACACACTAAGAATGGATTACAAACTCAAATCAGCTTGAACATACTCTTGCTTAAGCTCTCAAACTTTCCAGCAAGTGACCAAATCAAGTTATGGTGTGAAGAGTTACTTGCATTCTTAGAAAATACACAAGACTAGGCTGCCAAGAATACCTAGAATTGAATAAACTTGACCAACATATGATCAACACACTAAGATATTGATTTAGCCTATAAAACCACATGTAAAGCACACTTCTAAAAGTTTATAAACTCCAAAAAATGATAAATACAAGCTTTAGAGGTGAATGAAAGAGCACACTTAGTGAATCACAAGACTAGCTTGACTAGCTTGTCAAATCTTGGGGTTTAGATGTAGATCTAAGATCACTTCTCATGAGAATGCTCCTTAACCTGTTAAGAACCTGAAAACACATTTGCATAATGGTTAAAACCTTCTAGCAAATTCTCCAATCAAATTACATAAGGAGAGTTACTTACATGCTCACCAAAGTACACCGAAATTTATGCAAAAGATTGTTGACAATCTGTTCACCCAAAAGGGGATCTTTCATCCAAGTGGGAGCTTTGCTCAGCCTTTTGGAGAATGCAAAATCACTCAAAGAATATTTGTCATCCACTTAAGGAGAAGGTTGAGTGTTCATCCACAAGGAGAGTGTTCATCCACAGAAGTGGAGATTGTCAACAATACATTGAACAGAACATTGTTAGTATTGAATATGCACAAGCCTCACAATCAACAAATGATTAGGTGTTATGATCTGATCCAAATTTCCTTCTTCTCAGCCTTCGATCTTCAATAGACCTGAAATATGCTTTTGATCCACAAGTTCAACTCACAAAACAAAGGTTAGTAAGATTTGATCAACAGTGCAATGCATAATCATGCTAGAACTTGATCAAACATCCAAATATCACCATAAATGGAAACCTTACTAGAAATAGCAGCCAACTAGCTCTGATACCATGTGAAAAAGCTGGATATTGAATGGATCCAAACTCCCAAAATACTTGGCTAAGATCTTTGCATAACAAGGTATAAAAGCTAGAAATGGCAAAGCATCCTAATGCTACCTTTGATACACATGAACTTGACAAAGCATTCAAGAGACAAAAGAAGCTAATAAAAGGTACTGATGGTAGCCAAAAACAACAGCATACCAGCCCTACAACAGTAGCCTACCACTTTTGGAAACCTCTTGAGATCATGCACAAAAGCTTGAAGACAATACACAAAGCAATGCTCTCAATGGAGGAAGAAACTGTGACAATGATCTATTGATCTCTCTCAACAATACAATAAGTCTCTCCAGCCTGTTCTCCACGAATTTCAGCCTAATATAGGTGAGAGAGATGACTCTCTCTCCTCTCTCTAGAACTTAGGACCCAATTTTAGGGCACTAGTAGTCTAAAATAGCCAATTTTGGCCTATATGTCCAAATAACATGATTCTGGTGTCATTTCGAAGGTCCTGAGGTTTGAGACTTCTTCAATATAAAATATATACTAAAATAAAAGTATATAAGCCTCTTTTACACTTGTGAAAGGTTAGATCCAAAACAATGTACAAAAATTGCCATTTAGGCCTCAAACTAGCAAGGAAATGTTGACAGTTTTCACGTTCATTATCATTACCTATATCATTGATTAGAAGTCTAGCTTTTACAAGAAAAACTACTTCAATCATTCTTATGTTGAAGGTACTATATATTCTTTTCATGGCTTCTAATGTTTGAGATTCTTCCATTTCTTATGAAAGATTCGCAACATTTCTTACCCTTTGATTCTACAAGGAGAAGAACAAAAAGAGCAAAAGCAAGAGGAGCAAGAGCAAGAGCAAGAGGAGCAAGAGCAAGAGGAGAAATAAAGAAGTGAAAAACCAAGAGCAAGAGCAAGAATCAAAAGTGAGGAGAGGATAAAGAGGGAGAGGAGGAATCAAACAACCAAAGGAAAGACAAAGGCATGTACGTCCCTGGATCCCATTACCCTCTCCACTTCCATTCACCAACAGGCCATGGGAAGGACATAGATTTCAAATATTTGCGAGAATATGTCTAAGCGTCGGTATAACCCCCAAGAAAACTTTAGTATTCCAAGGTTTATTTCGAGGTCTAGAGAAATTTATGAAATTCGTGCTTCTAAAAATAGTGAGTTTTCATAGTCTCAAATTTTTGAGGGTTATTCCGAGGTCCTCAGTAAATGCTAAAATCAAATATATTAAAATTTGCTTATCTCGATCCTCATCTTTCTTGACAGTTGCATTGGGACCATTGCAAATAACTTTGAACCATTTGATATCAAATATGAAAAAGCTGAATCGCCTAGATCAAACTTATAGGATATCATTGATTGTCCCACAATAATCAAGTTGAGAAGAGAGTAAATTGGTGTCAACCGTTCTTGCTCAACTCTCTTGAGTAAAATTTTCCATAACGCCACAATCATAGGTGTTTTTATTTTTGTTAATGTGCTCCGTACAAAAATGTCGTCCATGCATCCACAATGCATTTTATTTTTTGTACTGAATGAGAAAGAACAAAATGTCTTAGATATATAACAAATATGTAGAAAATTTCACGTAGAAATAGCTTGACATTTGAATGATGTACATAGCTTACATGAAAATTGCACCCCATTGCAAATTCCCCCCCTCTCTCTCTGTTACTTCCTCGTTATTTGTCGTGGCTTCAAAGGGCTTCACGTAGCATGAGACTTTAGTCTACTTAGCTTGTTGTCCCTTGTATAGGGACCCTTAAGGCTTCGCATGTAACCTTTCAGAGTTTGAAATGAGGCAATTGCCTTCTTTACAATCGTCTCTTCTCTCCTCGAGAAGATCCATGGAGCCTTGGGAGGACAATCAAATTCCCTACCATTTGTGGCCATAAATCGGCCATCTTTTCCATTTCTTTTTTGTCGTCTCGTGCAGATTTTTTTTCTTTGGCACTAGTCAAGTGCTCCCAAATTGTGTTCCCTATATTCTTGAATATGTGCATCAGGTCCAAAAGATGGTTTACAACAATTTCTCCCACTACGGAATTCATGAAATATTGATAACCTTTTCATATTAGGAGGGAGGCATCTTGGATTTTGATTGGATCTCCAAATTTGAAGCCAATTATTTACCTACAATATTAAGGAACATGAAGAAACAAAATGTTTTTGTCACCAAAGCTCTGCTAGCTCTCGACTCCCAACTTGACAAATATCTCAAAGATCTCAAAGACCTCGAAAATGAAGATCTTGAAGACCTCGAATATGAAGACTTCGAAGACGAAGTGTTCGCGAACAATAGGATAAGGTCAAATGACACGAAATGAAAATATTTGAGACACTCGAAGGTCAAATACTTTCGACACCTCACGTTTGAAAGGAAAAAGAAGATCAAAGAAGTACTGTAAAGTATAAATCCTTGATATGATATGATGACATCAGCAAAAGAATGTTAGAACGTGCCTAATCTGCTGCTCTTGTAATCTATGATTAGTCTTGGATTGTTTAATCTATCTAATCAAGATATTACTCTGAATATATGCAATTGCTAGATGCACCAAATATACAGATACAAACAAATAGAAAATATAGAAGAGAAGTCCGTCAGAGAGCGAGACATTGTAAGCAGGATCCATAGAGATCCAAGCAGTCCGCTACTAAGCAAGACATTGTTCGTGAGAGAACATCGCTTCTCTCATGCTAATGCGCTATGTGGGTTTGTCACACAGTGTTTAAAACCAAGAAGATCACAACACAAATGGTAGAGATAGACGACTCGAAGATATTTGGTTTGTACCTACATTGCAGCAGGACTTGCTATCAGTCGCAAGAATAGCAGATGCTGAGATGCGTGTGACATTTTCACACGAAACATGTAACGTGTTGATGCAAGCACCAGTACATTGATTACACAAGATAGAAGAAAAGGCAACCTATATCACTTGAAGGTACGCCTACTTGCAGATCAATTACATCAAACCCATGATGATTTGTTAGATATTCTATGGCACATGAGACTATGCCGTATAAACTCAATGACATCGTATCAAGCAAGCCATCATAAAACTATCACAAGGGTGAGCATCTCGAATGCAACCAGTTTGATGACCTGTGATGCATGTATAAAAGATAAAATGTCACGTACTCCTTTTGTCAAGGACTCCTACAGAACGACAAAGATTCTGGAGCTAGTATATTCGGACATCTCGGGACCTTTTGACATGATCTCAGTAGGAGGCTCGAAGTACTATATCACCTTTATTGATGACTATAGTAAGTTTGCCCGATCTACTTCATTCACAACAAATCAGGGGCATTTGACAAATTTGCAGAATATGTGAACTAGGCAGAAAGATGCACGAGAAATAAGGTGAAGCAGATCAAAAAAAGATCGGGATGGAGAATACATCTCAAACCAATTCGTTGATTTCTGCAACGATCGAGGAATCATTCACAAAAGGACAACATCCTATACATCGCAACACAATGGTGTTGTAGAAAGAAAGAACGGGATTCTCTTGGAAGCCGCTAGGTGCATGATGCCCTATTTAAAGGCTCCAAGAGTGTTGTGGGCTGAAGCAATAGTTATAACTGCTAGGTAGCTCAGCTTCTATATCTGAAGAGTTTTGTGGATTCAATGGAGAGCCACAAATATTCGAGGAAGCAAATGAATGTCTAGAGAAGGACAAATGGATCCAAGACATGAAATTAAAAAACGAATCTATGAAGAAGAATGAGGTATGGACATTGCAACCAGTGCCAGAGAAGCATGGTGCAATGCAAATGGATTTACAAACTCAAGTATGGACCGAATAGAGATGTTTCGAGATACAAGGCCAAACTTGTAGCGAAGGGTTTTTCTTAGAAGTATGGCATCAACTACACTGAGACCTTCTCTCCAGTGGTCAAACATGCTTCCTTATGCCTACTATTTGCATATGCAGCTACATACAACCTTAAGTTTCACATGGTTGATGTGAAAGATTTTAGATCCTGTGATTTGCATTGATCAAACCTCACCAAACCATTGAGTTTGTAGATTGCATTCCTTAGCTCCTCTGTCAAAAACCCTCTCATCACCAAGGAAAGCATAAACTACATACACAAAAACTATCTACTACATATATGTGCAATGAGAACATGAATGGCATGGGGACGTTGAGCAACAAGCCCATCACATAAAGGGTGATCGGGTGGAAGGTATCAAGTGTGGCCCTCATAAACCATCTTTCACAGATGTTGTGAGTGACATGCTTGCAGATACTTGCCACAAATGGGACATGCATTGTAGCCACTCGTTGAGAGCCCTGCATTGAAACAAAACAACCAACTTAATTGTGAGTGTAATGTTTGAATCGAAAAAAAATTTGTGAATACACGTTAGATTTAATACCATGAACCAATAGCAAACAATATCTTACCAGAATATTTCCCATATCTAAAAAAGTTGTGCATCATCCACATCAAGATCTCATTGACCACAAAATCTCTTTGTCTGCATGGTCTTGATATATCAGTCACTTGTTTTTGTTGCCATAAAATATTTAGCTCATCTATCAAGGGAGCCATATATATGTCCATATTTTTGGCCTTGTATTTTTTCGATATAAGAAGGGCAAGCATTAGGTGCCCCTACTTGATACTTAGCCAAGTGTGAATGTTGTAATTTACAAGGACAACCGGTAAAGTACACTATGATGTGGAGTGCAATCCGAATGGATTCAGATGATCCATCGCCAACACCCCACATGAAAATGGCTAGGCTCATCCGTAACTCATGCCAAGTAGCATCCACATGCTTCCACACCGAGGGATCCTCATAGTATCATATGATGAACGATTGCTCGAATGCCATGTCATAAGCTCTGCTATGGACCTGCACTTAAACATATGGCATATCTTGGGTATGATGGAAAAATGCATTACCACTTTGGCGGGTATAGTGTCTCCTTGTAAATCTTGCATGTAAAAATGTTCCCCACAATGTGGACATGTGCTTGCCGCCTCAAACTCATCTCGATATAGAATGACATCGTTGGGACATGCTTGACTACTCTTGTAATCCAAGTTCACTGCCGATAGCATTTTCCTGGCTTCTTGTCAAGACTCCGCCATGGTGGTATTTGGAGGCAACATTTTTCTGAGCAAACTGCGACAAGATATTCATATAATTAATTATAATTTCTCACAACACATGAAATACAAAACAAGCATTGAGTTTTATACACCAAAAGTCAAGCTCACCTAAACAACTTTGTGACACTCGCATTCGACCACCCGATCTTAGTTTGCAAGTTAAAAAGTAATGAACAAGCTCAAAACTTTGACATTTGTCCACCCTTGTACAAAAGAGTGGATGCCAAGCCATGAATCATCTCTTCTTCCCTCGTCAATGTGGCTTCAGGTGGATTTGTGAAGAATGCATCCATCATGTCATCCATGTTGCCCTCATGATAATGCATTGTGAATGACATATCCTCGTGTATTGTGTCTCCTTGAGATATATCTTTCTGCAAGTCCACGTGCATGCGAGAAAAGTGGTGGATCTCATGCGCTTGCACATCTGAATCTTGCTGATTTCATGGCAATGTCTGGTTTAGTTCTTCGATGGTCATGGGCATGTGAGTCATCATCCTACACAAAAGAAGTGCAATAGTGGTCAAGAACAACGAAAAATCCTCTCTAATCATGAAGACCACCAGAAATATAAAAAATAATGTGCAATAATGAGCAATGTCAAATTTGCAATTTTCAAAAGTGCTATCCATTTACTACTTTTGTTTGAAAACAAAAGTTGTCGGAGTAGGTAAGGAAACTGGAACTGTGGAAGTTGTCTGAGTAAACACAATCATGCCTACTGGATCGGAACCTAAAGCGCCTATATCCAATGAGCTGCCTGCTGTTGCTACGACTTGTCGGCATTGTTGGGCCTGTTGGAGTAAGGCCTCCTGCTGCGCTAGGACCTCCTTTGGGACTTGAGAGAGTTTCAAGCTCTTGTCGAATTCAACATACTCTACCCCTATATCACTGGATAAGATATTAGGGGAGATGGTGTCGTTCTTGTTGATTACCTTACTCTTCTACTTCTTGGTTGGTGGTGTGAGTGAAACAGGTTCGGCTGATAGCTATGGGGTGCACTTCTTGGTGCTAGGATAGATGTCTTCTAGCTCTTTGATAATCGTGGCCATCCTTTGTCCGAGTTTCTTGGTGACCAACATGTGGAGAAGATATCCACATTTCATGGTGGGTTTTCTAGCTTTTAGGGCCCCGCACAATTTGTTTGATACTTTCTTGGCCCACTTGTAGTTATGAGTGGGGTCATCCATGGTGAGGGTAAATGAAAATAGATTGCTAGGTGGAATGCGATCCATTTTCATAGTGTGGACCTCGACCATGGCCACCAGGATTTCTGATGCTGCCCGAAGCTTAGGATCTGTGATGAGGCGAATGGTGATCCCGAAATTGGTTTGGACAATTATTTTTTCATAGTCCATCAGAAACTTGGTTAAATACTTGGCATCGTAACTGGTACCCTTGCCATGGATTCTCTCACCCAGGTTAGAAAATCAATGCTTTGTAAATGGTCTAGGGAGATGTTGATGATGGTAGAACTACCGCCCTTAGACGTGATCCGAAAGGTCTAGAACTCGTGTGAATAAGTAGAGTAGGCAGCTCAGACTCTCGCTCTACTGATCAGTGAAGTATGTCAGATCAAAGCAAGACTAGTAAGAATATTCTTGGCTAAGATAAGTTGCTTAGCATAATTCTTGATGGAAATCAAGAAGATATTGTCCAAATAAGACTTAGGGGCCTTGCAACGATGAAGGGAGAGTGACAAGTCACGAGAGGCCATAATAGCAATGATTCTAGATTGTTCTAGAAGTTTTGAAAATTTTGAAAAATTTCAGCATGAACTCGGGAGCAGAAATCTAGAAAGAACTCATGGAGAGGCTATGGAGGCCTATATAGACATTTTTGGACAGGAATATGCAATTTCTCCCAGAATTTGTCCTCAGTGTCCACGATTTTCTAGTGAGGTTCACAAATTTTGAGACACTACTTTGAGGACCGACGAGTTCCTATAAGTGATTTTTTGTACAAAAATGAGAAAAAATGGCTGACAGTACAAAATTGGTCTGATCAGAATTCGCGGATGTGACAGAAAAATTGTGGAGATAATTTTGAGGCCCAATTCGTGGAGGTCAAAAATAAAATGTGCATACTAAAAAGGATTGGGCGAATTCTGTCTGAGATGGTTGTGAGACAAATTTTCTAAAAATAATGATTCTTGTGGTTTTCACAGAAAAAGACTAACTGTATGCTTGATCTGATGATATCTTGATGTTCTGAAACAAGAAAATACAACAAAAAATTGTTGAAATGGCAAGCAGACAGACAACAGAATTAAAGAAAAAAAATCAGAAAATAAAGCAACTAACTAATACATATCAAGATAAAAACAGGGCTCATTGTACTTTCTCAGTCTGTTCCCAACATCACCCAAACAGCACCACATCACTAGCAGAAATACACTAGTGCCATTCACACGAGGCAAGGAAGCAAAGTTAGAGTCACAATGATTAAAAGAGCATGCCCATAGCCAACACACAAAAGAATATTCAGAGGGCCACACACAAGGTAAAGACTCATCCAGTAGCAGCAAACAGTAGTTGTGCAAATCCATCATTAAAGGGCATGCAAATATCAACGAAATGGGAGACACATCACAATCACCCTATCCAATGCCTAAAGACAATTTAGTAGTGAAAATCATGGAAGCCATTGAAGAAGAATTGACTGCAACATCAAATCCTTCGACGAGACATTCTGAGGCAAAGGAGACAGAGGCTTAACTTGGTGTCCCACCTGTGTTGTTCATGGTAAGTGACCCACAACCACCATCTCATCAATTCCCATCACATCAACCATCACCGTCACACTACCCATCACACTCACCCTCACCACTACACCCCTATTGTCTCCACAAACACACTCCCACTCTCCACCGCACCAGTCACAACCACCTCTATGCAATCTTCGATGCATTTTCCAAATGTCTTTGACACATCCTTCAACATTGAAGAATTCTCACTTTCACTGTTAAACATGCCACCTACTACCACCACACCATTTCCTACACCCACCACTATCGCTACCGCCACCACTTCCACAATACTTTCTATTTCTCCAGTCACAAATGCCAACACATATCCAATCCCTATCACCATCACTCAAACATCACACCCTCCATCTGCTCGATCTGTCCATCATGAACAGTGCACCACATTGTATCAAAATGTACAACACAATCTCCCACCATCCCACGCACCTACCTCTCAATAGTATCCTCCTATTGGGGAGTGGTAGTACCTTTTAGAAAATGTGCGATGGCCCATCAATGCTCAAAGTGATGCCATGCATTACCTCTACTCTTCAATCAATCTGTCTCTAAATTACAAATCATGCATCGTGCTATCTTCTGTTTGTTACTGAATACTGAGAATTGGTGCAACTTCTCACAAGAGGAAAACGTGCAGCTGACAAGAATGACAAATTTATTCCACAGAATTAGAACAAGAGGTCACTCAATTAAAAAACAAAGAAAAAAAGTTCATGACTGAACTCAAAGAGCTGCACCGAACTAACAAGGACATTCAAGTACGCTTACAATGTAGGGATGATCTCATCAAGACCCTGAAAACATAGTTAGAAGGTGAACGACGAAGCCACAGGAACTTACGGGCCGCTATGATGGGCAATATTCAATGGATTGATTTCAACCAGTTCCAAGCACCACCAATCCCGGAGGGCACCGTAATATCTCTCGCTTCCTATCAGAAGTTAAGTCAGGTACTGATGGTGAACCAGACGCAAGCACAACAATTGCAGTAGGCCACTCTAGCAAATCAAACTGCGCTCAACACATGGATTGAGGAGCTAGAAGGACAACTAAAAACATTATGCCAACAGCTACCAACATTACACACAAAGCATGAAGAAACACACGCCAAGCACCATAGACAACAAGATGTAGGAACTGATGATCCTGGACCTTCGCGCTACATAGGACAACAACGGGATAATCCAGGGTATCACTCGGCAATGGTGGAACCTCAAAAAACACAAGGGGGTACTACCACGAACCATGAACGAGGCATCTCAACTGAAGAGCCTAACCCCACTACCACTCAAACTGACACCACCTATCAAGCCTCATCACCCTCACTCGATGACACACCCCTCTACCCCCCACATGAACAATCACCTCACCACCTCGACACTCAACCTTATTCACCATGCACTACTTATCTACTCCGCAAATACCCAACCCTCTCTCGTGAACTTTTCACAACCATACCTAACCCTCCACCACCCACACTTACCACAACTACATAGGTACGACACAAAATCATGCCAAAGAATCCTAGCCGTTAGATGTTAATGTCAGAGGAGTTTAATAAAGCATATCCAAGTTGGGAGGACTGAGGTGGGTACACTCTTCCCGATTTCATGATATGTAAATCTCACAAGCAGAAAGTGTTAGCACTGGAGCCACAACCTCAGTGGCAACGTGCTATGATGTTGGAAAATGCATATGCTTTCGAGAGATATATCGTGACACCAACTAATATGCGTGTCAATCCAACATATTATCCCATAAGGCGCAGAGAAGTTTTCGCACTAGAAAGGGTTCCTAATAAAATATATTGGCCAATTATTCCTAATGAAGTTGAGACCGATGATCCAACAGCTAATTTTGTAGCCAATTGCAACTATTTCTACAAGAGACATCATACAAATCTAGACCGCGTTAGGTACTTTGCAGATCATTGCAGTCTAATATCATTCCCTTCTACCTTAAATTGTTTCTAGGATAGAGATTTGCCGCCAATAGTTTTGGATCTAAATAAATCCCTAAGAATACCCATGGATTACATCAATGTGGCAAGGCTTTACTATCGGACGGTGATCACCAATGAACTTTACATTGACATGGTTGAATCTTGGTACGTATATGGATTTCTATAGAACATGCTTGATTACTATCGGCTGCAACCATTTCTGGGCAAAATTTGATTCGAGAGGATGGATCATATTGGCAGAGAAGTTCATAAAATCTGGGTCACCATCAATGCAGAGCTGCGGGAAGACCAGACAAGACAACAGGTAGCAGCAATTGGCATGGGACCGCCAATCTTTTGACGGAGAGGAATATTTGAGCCATCTTGAGAAGGATATAGACTTAAGCCTAAAACTGGATCAGTCAAGTTTAGGCCTTTTCGCCATCAGTGTAATGGCTTAAAGTTGTTTAGTTCTAAGCCTAAGTCTAGAAGATTGGAACTTAAACTAGTCTGAATAAGTTCAACTTAAGTGATTTCAGTTGTTTATGGTCCATCGGGGGTTTGTCCCATGGTACCAAGTTAAGCCTATGTGGTCTATTTGTCCCATAGTGCCTTTTTGTAAGTGACCACCACTCCAAGTATATATAGGAGTGGAAGAGTCCATTTTGGAAAAAGAACCTCATTTGCATAATAGAGCTTTATCTTCTTTCATTGAGAGTTCTCCTCTATGACGATTTATAATTGTTACACTGTGTATTATAATTTCTATGAACCAAGTTAATTAGTTTTATTTTATCATTGGGCCTTTCACAAGTAGGTTAAGCCTTTGTGAAGTTGGGTTTTAGGTTAAGTCATCATTCGAGTTAGGTTAAGCCATCAGTTGATTCAGTTCCTAAGTAGAGAACAAGAGAAGAGTGGATCTTACCCTCAGAATACTCACCACCATGCTCATGACTGTCTTTCTTGCATCCATATCCAAGCTAGTTGGAGAAGCCATAGCGTAGACTAGTTGGGAGACTTCCATAGTCATGCTAGTTGGATCCATAGCCGGTGTGGATGCTGAAGACCTAACAAAAGGAATTATTTTAGTCTATGTGGTATTCATGAGGAGAAAAAGATTGAGAGCGTCGTATTGTTTCTACGCGGCAAGGTGTCATCATGGACGCATGATATGACAATCGGTTATATATAAAAAAGTTATTCATACTAAAAAATCATTACAAATACACTAATTTTTGAGGTTTTAGGACTCTTGCAATATGAACAGCCTATTGAAATTGCTCACAACCTCTGGATAGCTTCATTGCACCTTTGAGCACATGCATACAAAGTTTTATGCATAGTGTTCAACTCAAACTCCCAAAAGTTAAAAAGTGCCATGTTTTTTGACCATTTTTCAACTTTTTTGGCATGTGGTGATGAATCACAACCACATGCAATTGCAATTAGACCCTAACTACTTTAATTTTATCTCATGCAAGCATTGAAATTTTTTATTATGCTCAATATCAACTCTTACTAATGAATTTTAGCCAAAATCATCAAAATTTGACCAAAATATAATCTTGATCTGATATTGACCATATAATGGGCATGAAATCATTAGAACCTATCATAATGACTAAAAAACAGCAAGTACAATCTCAATAATCATTAACATACAATACATTCAATGAATATCAAGCCAAAACAATGAATACTAGTTGAAAAATACCATAAAAATCAAGTAATTTGTAGTTATGGCTATGAAGAACATCCACAACTTTGATCTTTAGGCTGAAAACAATCAATATATTATAAAGCCACTTAATTGAAGGTTAGTTTCACAAACATAAACAAAAAGCTACAAAAAAGCAAAAAGCATCTCCAGCTTCCGATCAATGCAAGCCTAGGCTTTGATATTGTTGAGGAATAATTTTGGCAATAAACTTGACTTTGGGCCACGCAATTAAAACAATATTAGAAGGCCAAAGTTAAGCTTAAGTTAAGCTACTAAGTTTCTGGGATTAGTCAAAAGTCAAATGGTGGTAGGTGGGGTGTGTTTCTTCCTACACCATAGATTCATTTATGTTTCTTGTGGATGGTGTGGATTACAATCCCATCTTTTGCAAGTAGATAATAGGAAGCAAGGGGCAAGGGTCACCCCAAAGATAAAAAGACACCATTTCCATGCTTAATTGAGAGGAGGAGACTCTATTATTTTGAGAGCTCAAGCATCCTCATTTGCTTATCAATCTTGCTTATGTTCTTATTGTGATTTGCTTATTGTTTCGAGTTTTCATTTTTTTTGCTTTATGCTAGTTAAAGTTTCTCCATAAGCATGACATTGAGCATTTGAGCTAATCTCCATCTCTACCCTCTTCTCTTCTTCTATCTCTCTCTCCTTCTCTATTCACCCTCTATCAAGATGAATGCATGTGGTTAGAGTTAGTGGAAGTAGTGTTAAGTGGATTAGAGTTAGTGCAAGGTACCTATCTAGTGTTCTAACCCTCTTTCATAGGCGGAAGGGCTTCTCACCGACAAAAAATACACACACAACAGTGGCACTATTGCGGGGGATAAGTTTCACTAACTAGTCTAGTTGTATTTTTAGTTGTTTTTGCTTTTTTAGCATCTTTTTAGATGGTTTTTGGGTAGATTTAGCTTGTTTTGTGTGATTTCTTGTGCTTGGACTATTCTCAACTGGTGGAGGACATGTGAGAGGTAGTGGAGACTCAAAATAGCCTCTAAGGGCTTGGCATCCATTCACAACACTGAAAAAACCATAAAAATAGCTCTAATATATTTTTGGAGAGAAAAGAGGCAAAAATTTCATTATTCAAAATCTAGTGAGAACCAATATTTGCATGATTGGCAGCAACTCCAGTGTAATGTCCTAGATCAGATCTTGAAAAATCTAAAAAAAAAACCATAAAAATTTAAAAAAACCCTTGAAAAATTAAAAAGATTTCAGATCTTCATAAGAATCTTCGTAGAGCTCTTTGAAGTTCCATCTTAGTGAGACCAGGGCACAGAGAAACTTGCGAAGGTTAGTTGCCAGTACAAGTGGTCTTGCGAAGGTTCCCAAGCTGAAAAAAGACGAAAAAATAAGGCAGAACCCTCGTAGACACCCAAATTTCAGTTCTAGTGACCAAGAACCTTCGTAGAGAATTTTGAAGTTTCATTTCAGTGAGAGGAGGGCACAAAAGAGCCTACAAAGGTTATTTTGATTCCAATGAGCAAAAAATTGGATTTGAGTGCTTAAAAATCACTAAAATTAGAAGATCCATCAAATCCTCACAAAAGTAACCTTCGTGACCATCCCAATGTCTTCAAAATGCCTTTTTCCATCAGTGATGAAGCCTGCGAACGTTAGTTACCGGTGTTGACTGATCTGTGACCAAAAAGATGCATTTGAACCTTTGCAGACAACCATAATTCTTGATCTGTAAGAAAGAACCTTCCACCCTTGAAATAGAGCCAGATCCATCCCAGATCCAGCCCCTGACAAGCTTGTGAAGGTTAATTCCCAATAGATCTAAAGAAATCAAGGTTTGGACTGTAAACCAGTGAAAGAACCTTCGCACAACCAACCCTTGCATGAGTAACCTTCTAAGACTAGATAAATAGCTAGATCTGCACTAGATCCAGCTACTATGAAAATCTCAGGGCAATCAGAACAAGGATCAAAAAGTTATCAAGGAAAAACCATCATAAGAGGCCTAAAATCACACTTTCGGCCACCCAAACTGATCAGATTCCTAAAGATCCAAATTAAATTCCACAGATTTATCAAAATTCGGCTACCCTGGACATCTCCCTCGAATGAATCTGAGATCTGGACGATCAGTATCCAGAAGAATTGTAAATCAAGCTCCAAACCTACAAAGAGTAGTCGTTGCACAAATCAAGGTAGAAGCAGAACCAGCAGAAATGAATCCAATGGACCCACCTGTTTCTGTTGCACCCCTGCAAGCAATTTGAAGAGCACCTTGGCTCGAGATAACAAACTATGATAGATCATCAAATCTGATCAGATTCATCTAGATCTACGAACAAGAGTGTGAGATCTATGACAAGCGGACACCGACAAAAAAGTTGATGATGTTTCCAATGTCACTGATTATGGCAGCGCAGGACTAGTTTTTTAATCTCTCAAATGAAGAAAAGTCCACTTGGGAAGGGGTTAAAGCGGGTCTCATCATGCCCTTTAAACCAAGGAAGTTCCTGGAATATCCGTTTCTCCTACTAAGAAAAATGAAAATGGAGATAACTAAAAAGGGTCAAGGACTACATTGAATGGGTCAAGCATTTAAAATCCGAATGCAACGCAGCCCTAACTCCCGATCATGCAGTTATTATGTGGTTCCTCATGGGGTTACCACGAATTATCAGAAGAGAGCTGAAAAGATGGGAGCAGTATGCTACATTGCAAGAAGCAATGGAAAATGCCATCAAGGAAAAAGGTTAGGGTTCAGACGATGAATCATATCCAACTACCCCTAATCCTACTCCCTCAATAGCATCATCATCCAACGCTTCCAATATATCAATAGATCTATTGATGGAGCAAATGACAAAGCTACATAAGCAGCAGATGGAAAAACTTACGGCATTGTTTGATAAAAAATTGAAGGTCTTACTGGGAGATGTAGCACCAACTTCAGATCCACCAAAACAGGACCATCTACAATATCTCCAACGAGAAAATGTATGGTGTTCAATTTGTACTCAAAACTATACAGCAAATGAGTGTCCAGTTTTGAAACAAAATCTCAAACTGACACAAAGATTTTTCCACCTGTGCAATGCATCTTTGCACGAAATGACATTTTGCCCATTCAGCCCTCAGATCATACGACAAAAGAGGACTCAGTACCAGATGTCTTATCCTTACCATCAAGGAGCACTGAATGTGGCACCACGGTATTGCGCACCAAATAATCAACAACGCATGGCCTTACTTGCACCACCAGGGCCAGCTAACAATCAATTGGCTCATGTAAATCTGGCCACAACAGAGCAAGAACCACCACCCCAACCTGAGCAACAACAGTGGTACGGACCGGAAGAGGCATTTGTCAATCCGAAAATCAATGAATACTATGCAACCTACACTGCACAACCTCAACGTCAAGGGGGTAGGATCTATGGCTGCTATGGATGCGGCGAAGGCCACATAATTGCTGAATGTCCTTGTAAGGGATAGTATACGGCCTTTTGCAGAGAATACAAATATGGGCATTGCTTCAAGAACTGCCCATTTAAGCCTGGAACAAGTGCACCCCTGAACTTAATCATAGTACAACCAGCAGCAGTTCCAGGAAGGATGCAACATGAAAAGCAAAACTCCCATGTTCTAGTGCTATCAGTTATGCGAGCATAGAAATGAATGGGAGTGGTAGATGGAGAATCAGGTGTAAATTTGATCTCCACTACCTTATATTCAAAATGGGGCATGCAAGGATTGAAGCTAGAAAAATTTGCCATCAAATTAGCAGATCAATCATGTGTAAAACCAAAGGGGATAGTTGACGACATCCCAGTGAAAAGAGTGAGAATGCAGTTTGTCATCACTTTTGTGGTGATGGACATACCAAAGTCCCCTTCTGCCTACCGCGTTTTCCTAGGAAGGCCTTGGTTGAGAATTGCGCAAGTAGTTCAGAATTGGGAAACTGGGAAAATCACCTTCGAAAATAGAGAACAAGCTATAAAGGTCGATCCAACCACATGGGCGATGAAACCAATTACACCCAAAGTTGATGACGGATCGTCCACCACTGATCACACCATTGGTCGCCCAAGGCAAGCCAAAGGTGGTCAATATGACTCTAATACTGATATCTTGAGATGGATGTACACATTGGCAACTATTGATTGTATGGCTGGGCATGCTTGTCACCCAGATTCAGATCCAGAATCCAGCACATCTTCACCCAAGTAGCAATCACTTTCGGGGTGAATATGATCAATGTAACATGGATGTCAGCGGAAGCTATTGAAAACCCTATGGATGATGATTTAGTCCCTTGGCAACATGCTTTTACCTACAACAAGGAGGATGAGCTGATTGATGAGCAGGTCCTACAACATATGGACCCAGATCATTATGGAGTGAAGAAAGTACCAGCTCAGCCACCACAGAGATTGGCCATGGCAAAATTTTCCAAGATAAATCTCCCTAGGCAATTTTCAACAAGAAGAATCAACTGAAACAGCGGTACAATCAAGTGATCTGATGGAGTGCTCTACCATAAGAAGCAATAGCCATGGTGGATATTAATATTCGTAATCATGAAGTGAATATCGCACCAGTGCCTAAGAAAGACAACAAGGATGAACCCAACTACATGGGCTGAAAAGGAAAAAAGAAAGTGTTGGACTCCTTGAAGTCAGTCCGAATGGACCCAGACGCAGCATGATCTTTCTCACAGATGACTGATAGCCCAAAGGTTACAAGTCGGGCTAAGATCAACATGCTGAAGGAGGAATCTCATCGAACGCCAGTTCATGAGATGCCAAAAACCTTCAAGAACTATACCTTAGATGATATAGTAATCATGATGCCACAAGCACAAAGAGAACCTGACTAAAATTAGAAACCAGCAGAACAAATCTTCGAAGGACCTGCATGGATGCAGCCTATGAATTTAGCTGAGCCAGGAGAGGAGGAGAAGATCGTACATGTGGGAGAACAGTTGACACCCACTCAATTCAAAAGACTGCACACATTATTGGTGAAATAATGTGTTTCGCATTAGGATTGTTTCGCATGGAACTACAAGGATCTGAAGGGTGTACCACCAACCGTAGTCCACAACATATCATACCCTTGGTGGATGGAGCAATCCCCAAGGTGAGCCATACTATCGCTGCAATCCTAACTATACGGAATTGATCAAATAGGAGTTGTAGAAGCTACTAAATGTCAATTTCATTTATGAAATCGAGCACAGTAAATGGGTATCGTCAATAGTCATTGTATCCAAGAAGAACGACAAAATGCATATTTGTGTGGACCTTAAAGCATTAAATGCAGTTACCAAGAAGGATAATTTTCCTTACCATTTATAGAAAGTGTTTTGGATAGAGTAGCAAGAGCAGAAGCCTACAATTTTTTGGACGGTTTCAGCGGCTACAATCAAGTAAAAATAGCTCCGCAAGATCAGCACAAGACAACATATTTCATGAAATGGAGAACCTATGCCTACAAAGTAATGTCGTTTGGACTTTGTAATGCCCCGAGTACCTTTCAACGAGTTATGCAGATGTCATTCAAAGAATATTTGCAAATTTTTTTGAGATTTTCTTGGATGATCTGTGTGTGCACGGGCCTAACCCTGAGCACTTATCCAATTTGGAAAACGTGTTGAAGAAATGCCACGAATATCAGATATCTTTGAACCCAGAGAAGTGTTAGTTTTGGGTGACACATGGCCTCATTCTTGGTCATATAGTTTCAAGATATGGGATCGCTACAGACCTGTCAAAGATAAGGATCATTGTCGATCTGCCACTACTAGGAACGATCCGCGGTGTCTATGTTTTTATGAGTCATCTCAAACTACTACCAAATTTTTATTCTAGATTTTGTGGAATTAGCACGACCAATCTACAAGCTCACAATGGAACCACATTGGATGGATGAGGCCCTATAGGCTAACTTAAAGATGCATCGGTCTCAGTGCCAACATTACGTCTTCCCAATTGGTCCACAAAGTTTCATGTGCATACGGATGCATCGAAGTATGCAGTGGGAGCAAACTTAATCTAGCCAGGTGAACACAAAAAGGATTTATGATTTGCTAGCTGACAGCTCAGTGATTTAGGGATAAACTATTTGACCACAGAGCGCGAGGCACTGACTATGATTTTTGTGGTTAAGAAATTTCAGCATTATTTGATGGCCACACAGGATGATCTCATACCAGTGAGCCATGCCTTAACTTATGATGGCAATGCAGAACTTACGGATGAACAGATTCTACATCATATGGATCCGACCAAATTTGGAGTGCGTAATGTTCTTGATGAACCAACAATCAAATCGCCCAAAGCAGTTATATTGAAGGGAGACAGGATCACAGGTGCGATAATGAAGAAACAAGCTAAGCAACATTATAATACGGTCCTAAAATGGGAAAATCCCCCTCAAAAGATCGATTCAAAGAAAGTGCCACCTCTATTGGATAAAGGCAAAGGAAAAGTCAAAAATGATTCTTCAAGTCAAATTTCCAGCAAGACATCATCGTCGAGGAAGTCTTCACCTGTGAAGAAAGATTTATCATTCCAAAAGTCATCACCTCGATGATCAATTCCTGCTAAGAAGGCTAAACGAAGATCCAAGACAAGTCCTTTCGAAAAAGAACAAGCAAATGTAGTCCAGCATGATATGCCAGAGCATTTTAAACATTATACACTGGATGATGTGGTTATCATGTTACCTAAAGCACATCGTGAACCTGAAGAACACATGCCAGAATCTAAAGAGGTTTATGATGGCCTAGCTAGGACGCAGGCAATGAATCTTGCCGAACCAGGAGAACCAAAAAAGATTGTACAAGTGGGATGACAACTTACTCCTGAATAGTATCAAGCACTCCGTTTGTTACTTATTAAGTATCAAGATTGCTTTGCATGGACTTATCAAGATTTGAAGGGTATTCCGACATCAGTGATTGAACATACCATACCTTTAGTACCTGATGCAGTACCAAAGGTTACAAAGTTCTATCGCTGTAATCCTAATGTGGCAGATCTGATAAAGAAAGAACTTCAGAGATTGCTTGACACCGATTTCATTTATGAGATCGAGCATACCGAATGGATTTTACCAATTGTCATTGTTCCTAAGAAAAATGGGAAATTGCGAATCTGTGTGAATCTCAAAGCATTGAATAAAGTGACACGGAAGGATCACTTTCCGTTACCTTTTACTGAAAGCATTTTGGATCGCCTTGCTGGAGCGGAAGCTTATAGTTTCCTGGATGGATTTAGTGGCTACAACCAGGTTAAGATTGCACCTGCCGATCGCCACAAAACTGCTTTTGCAACAGAATGAGACACCTATGCTTACAAAGTAATGTCGTTTGGACTCTGTAATGCACCAAGTTCATTCCAAAGAGTAATGCAATTTGCCTTTCAATATTATCTGCAAAAATTCCTTGAAATTTACTTGGACGACTTGGGAGTTCATAGTACAGATACAGACCACCTGGATTGATTGGAGAAAATGTTTGAAAGATGCCGCAAATGTCAGATTTCTCTTAATCCAGAAAAATACCAGATATGGATTTCGCACGGAGTTGTGCTTGGACATGTAATATCAAGACATGGTATTGCCACCGATTATCCTAAGATCAAAGTTATTGTGGAATTGCCACCGCCAACAACACTTTGAAGAGTTATGTGTTTATGGGTCATGCGAACTACTATCGAATTTTTATTATCTTCTTTGCGGATTTAGCACGACCTATATACAAACTAACTATTGTTCCTATTTGGACAGTAGAGGCGTTAGAAGCCTTTGAAAAATTAAAAAAACTTCAGCACCAATACTGCGATCTCCATATTGGACATTAGAGTTTCATGTTCATACAGATGTCTCAAAATATGCCATTGGATCAGTTTTGACGCAGCCAGGTGACTATAAGAAGAATTATCCTATACGATTTTCAAGCAGACAACTTGCTTACAGATTCAGAGAGGAATTATTCAACAACAGAACGTGAAGCGCTAGCCATGATTTTTTCTGTTCGGAAATTTTGTCACTACCTCATGGAAACGTACTTTGCATTTTATATGGATCATCAACCGTTACTTTACTTGGTAAATAAGACGTGTAATACTGGACGTATTGCAAGATGGTTATTATTATTGACTGAATTTGACTTTCGAATTGTGATCAGAAAGGAGAAGCAACATTATGTAGTCGATCATGTTTCGCGAATTGAATCCGCACCAGTTAATACTAAAGTGGATGATGAACTTCCAGATGCTGCGTTGTTCTATGTTGAAGCAGTACCTGAGTGGGCGGCATATATTGTTGAGTACCTGATGCTAGGACAACCGAACGACTCTTTGACAAAAGTACGGAAAAGACAATTGATTCATAAGACTCAACCTTATCAATTAATTGCAGGGCAATTGTATCGTCGTGGATCAGATAATATTTTATGAAGATGTATTTTATCACATGAAGTACCAGATTTAATCATGTTTTCACATGATGGCATGGGTGGAGAACACTTCTCTACATATATTACTGTTCGCAAACTTTTACAATCTGGATGTTGGTGGCCTACGCTTCATAAGGACATAGAGAATTTTATTCAGACATGTGATGTCTGCCAGTGAGCACGACGGCCTACTCAATGGAATTATGAACCCTTACATCCGGTTTTATCGCAAGCACCGTTTGAAAAATGGGGACTGAATTATGTTGGTCCTGTTCATCCTACTGTGCAAGGATCTCAGGCCCGATACATTATCGTCGCAACTGATTATATGATCAAGTGGGTTGAAGCCAAAGCTGTCAAAGTGGCTGATGCGAAATCTACGGCCAAGTTTCTATATGAGAATATTATAATCAGATTTGGATGTCCGATCGAAATTGTTAGTGATCGGGGTACACACTTTTTTAATCAAACAATAAAGTGTTTACTGGAAGATTTTTTTGTTATACACAGATTTAGTACTCCCAAATATCCCAGAGGGAATGGCCAAGCTGAATTTTCCAATAAGATTCTTTGGACCATTATGACAAAGACAGTTGAAGCGAGTCGCTCTGATTGGGAACATAAACTATATGCAGCATTATGGGCATTCAGAATCGCTTACAAAAATAGTACAAATCAAACACCTTTTCAACTGGTTTATGGTCAAGATGCTATTATGCCAATTGAATTTTTAATCCCATCTTTATACATAGCAGCAACAAAACGATTAAATGATGATATGTCTTTACAACTCCGTCATGAAGCATTGCACAACTTATGTGAAACCCGATTGATGGCAGTTCATGCCTTAGCAGCAGAGAAAGCCCGCCGCAAGGCATGGCACGATCGTCGATTACACAAGAAAGATCTAGAAGCAGGAGATCTTGCATTGATGTACAAAACCAAGCTTATCAAGGGTAAGTTGAAGTTTACGGGGGAAGGCCCATATAAAGTGAAGGAAATCCTGAACTATGGAGCAGTAATTCTTGAGCACTTGGATGGAAAGCGATTTGATACTCCGGTAAATGGCAGCCGATTACGCAAGTTTTGGCAGCCTGCTCCGCCAGTTCAACAAGCCTGATCTCAATATATTTAATTTTATTTATTTTTCAATTTTTTGTTTTCAGTATTTAATTTGCTGACTTTTTTGAAAAAAGACAGATACAAAAAAAAATAAAAAAAAATAAGAAAAGACTAATGAGCAAAAGTCAGGAAGTCATCAGCATAGGAAAAAGGAAACACATAATTTTGATGGAAAATGCCTTAGAAAATCACTGTTTTGGACAGATTTGGCTGATACAGTATCAGAAACCTTCGTTGAGCTCTCAGACTGTACATCCACCCTTGATTTATCTAAATTGAGGTGGGCGAAGGTTCTTGACAAGAGAAAATTCAATTTTTGAGTTAGGCGTATGTTCAGTGATATGCCATTTTGGGAACCTTCGCTGAACATCATAACTTATGAACCTTCACCGACCTGCTAGATGATCTTAAAATGTCAAAATTAGGTTGTCCATAGGTTCATATTGTGAAAAAATGCATTTATGACAGTACCTGGGTGAAGGACCCTCCTGGGCGAAGGTTCATCCTTCGCTAGCCCTGGAAAACATTCGCCTGATAGGTTTAGATCCCTAGAAACCTTCGGCGGGATTTTTATAGCCTATTTTTACAGTACTACACATGCCTGCAAATTTTTGTTCAGAACTGATCGGCCAAACTACTATTCAGTGTAATGGACCCACCAAATTCACCTATAAGTTGGCTGAATTCGATTCATTCCTCACTTGTGCTAGCGAAGCTCTTGCGAATTTTTCTTGCGACCAAAGTCTCTCAGATTTCCTGCATTGCCTTCTGATACACTTTCACGCATTTATAATTCCTTTCTGATCAGCATGTCTTCTACCGATACTTCCCAGTCTCCACGCTATACTATCCATCGTGATGTCCCATCTGCAACGGACATCATGATTCTTCCTAGCACAAGCATGGTCACTCAGTGGATGACCCTTGCGGAGCCTCTACTCACTGCAATGGGTATTCATGAGAGAGCCTTTTCGGGTCGTATCAATATGGATTTCATCACTCTTGCCTTCAGTATGTGGAAGGAAGAGAAATCCAAATTTTATATCACCTTCCAGGGAGCTACACACAAGGTGCGTGTCACTGAGGCCGCACTTGCAGCTATAAGAATATCATCTGGTACGCAGGCCTCTCCCAATCACAAGCACGCCAAACAGGCCATCAAGCCATTTATTGACCTCACCAAGGGATCCGCACTGGACTAATGATGGCTACCTTCTGGAAGCCATCACTAAGCCTTCCATCCACGTAGCTGCCTAGCTATTGAATAATTTCCTGATGGTTGGCAACCTCAGGAAAGACCGCATCACATCTCAAATCCTTCAAAGGATAGTGGAGTTCCACACTAAGTTGGCCAAAGCCCCTCTTGAACCATATAACTGGTTCAAGACTGTTTCTGGTGAGCTGAAGCGAGCTATTAAGGCCAATACTAAACAACAGTTCGTCGTTGGCTCTTTATTGTCTCTCTTAGCCGCTTCTCACCTAGAAAACAGAATCCATGGCTTCCACCTGGATTCTGTGCTTTCGGTTTACGAAGAAACACCGGCAGAGTCATCTCATCAGGCCTCAAGTTCTCATAGTCATCGTCGTCCACGCAGCGACCCCCCTTGGGGCCACTGAAACCTTTGAAATGCCCCAGAGCCCAGTGCCCTTTGAACCCCAATCCCCTGGAAGAGGATTCGGGCATATCCATGAATCTACTGTTGGTGTCGAAGATGCCAGTCAGCAACCACCCACACAGGGTAGCCCAGCCACACTTTGGGTCGAAACAACTGTAAAGTCACCAAAGCAATTCGACGCCATGGTGCTTGAAGGGTTTGAAGAGGAGGATACTTTTGAAGAAGAAGAGACCGTGGCACCTATTCCACGCCTACCAAGGACAGTACCACCAGGTTCTCCTGCTGTTGCCACTTCCACGACCGTAGATTCTGGTGATGCTCTAGGGTGGGTTTCAAGCCTTGGGCAAGTGATCCAGTCTATGCTGGATAAGAAGAAGGAAATGGAGCAGAGGATCTCTGATCTAGCATCTGAAAACATTCTGATCAGCCAGAAAATTGTCCAGCTGGATCGAGAGTTGAAGATAGCCAAACAACATGAAGAAAAGGCTGAAAGTGAAAAGAAATTGGCCCAACAACAAGCTGATCGCTTGGAAACCTACATCAACTCCCTGCAAAATGCCCTGAGAACCGCACAAGATCAGGTAGATAAGGCAGTGCAAGATGCCAAGCAACATGTGCAGCTGTTGAAGGGGCAATTATAGGTGGTCGAACAAGATCACACACAACTTCAAGGTGAATTGGATGCAACCACCCTTGACCGTGATGCCTATCTGCAAACGCAAATACCCGATCATCCAGTCACACCGACGGAGATTGCGTATTTATTCAAGAAAGTGGAAACATACAAAGTGGCCCTTCAGGGATTCCAAGGCCGCTTTGATAGGTTCAAAGGAGCATCTTCAACCGAGTTGGCAAAGGCAAAAGAGACCATCACCGCCTATGAAAAAACAACCACTCAAGTGTTGGAAGCCGGACCACAAATTTCCATCCCGGTCATGCCGCAATTCTTCCCTTCGTGCCAAGAAGCTGTACAAATGGATACAGGGATTGATTCAAGCATGGACCAGGGGGGACCTCCAGATCTAGTAGATCAATCGCCAACCATACTAGCAGTACAAGCGGATCCATCCTCATCAAGGACAAGACATATATTCAGAAGGCCCATTAGCATCGAGGACCAGATCCAGACCTTCTTAAAGCAACATCTGCATGAGTCCTCTCGTGGTGGATGGGTTCTGAAATTTAAGACCTCGGAGATCGAGGCCGACAAAGAATTGGACAAAATACCTGCACTGGGAGAGCAGCCTGTTGTAAAGCTACCTTTACAAGCTTTACTTCCGGCGCCACTGGCGCCAGCTATGTCCCCGGCGCCAGTAGCGCCCCTGCTGCTCCCAGCGCGAACGGCGCCGGCGCTGCTCTCGACGCCATTGTGACCAGAATCCAGCCGGCGCCAAGTTCCTATGGCTGAAAATCTTTGATCGGTTCTAGTGGAGTCCAGAGAGCTCAGATCGATGGGCAATCACCTCACACGATCTAGGCATGATTAAAGGAAGCCTAAGGATCAATAAAATCTAGAGAGAGAAAATGACTTTCTAGAAAGAGAAAATTCTAGAAAGAGAAAAACGTGCTTTACCAGCTTGGGTAGAGTGCTTGGTATGAAGGGGGGTGCCGAATCACACCAATACTATAGGGGAGTGCGGGTTGCGACTCAGGGCGAGCTCCAACCAAGTCTCAGTCTCCCTTGCTGGAATGTTGTCATGGCTCTCGCCTTGGCATGCTAGCGCCCTGGAGACTAGGGTCGGTCACACACTTGAAATGTAACCTTCTCAGATTTATCAATAAAGTGGGATTTTTCTCAAACTGACTCTGATTACCTTCTGGGTTTCAGTGTTCGGTAAAAGCGCCAGTTATAAGGCCGCTTCCAAATTTTTAAGTTGGCACATAGCTGAGGGTCGTATCCCGGGACGCCAGCGGTATGCCGTCGGGACCATTTGGTTCGTGGCGCCAGCGGTATCTTGTCGGGACCATTTGGTCCAGGAACTAGTTGTCTCCATATCTGTCGTGGCTTGTGGTTCTAAATATTCCTTGCATGAACGTGAATGGGTTAAGCTCTTGGGGAATGGGCTCTAACCTGTCGGTTGAGTTGGATGGCTTGCTTGGGTGGAAGTTACCTGTTTATGGCTGTCCAGTCTGGCGTGGCGCCAGGTTGGCTTCCAGCGCTCGTGACGAAGCTTTCAGTTGGTTAAGTCGGATGTAAGTCAGATCGCTTGCTTGGAATGGATGTTACTCGTTTGTAACGAAGCTTCGAGTTGGGTAAGTTTGATGTATGTCGGGCGGCTTGCTTGGAGGGAAGTCACCCACATCGGGACCCCCGATCTGGCATGGCGCCAGGTTCGATCTCAATGTTGGTTTTTGAAACTTCAAGTTGGTTAGGTCTGATCGTTCTTGGCGAGTTGGCTGCTTGTATGTCAAGTGGGTTGGATGGCAAGAGTTGAAGGCTAGGAAGCTAAGTCGTGGATCCCAGCTCCCTTTGGGATGCCTGCGCTACATGTGGTATCAGAGCTGACTGGCCGGTCAGCTATGCGGATCTCATGGAAATGGCCACTATTTGGGGTTCATCAAGACAGCTGTTGTGCAAGGTGCTGCCCACAGTGTAAGCACGGGTGCATCCACGATCGGGGTGGTTGGCAGAACGGGGGCTTGATGAGTCAAAGTGCTGCCCTTGAGGTGTAAGCACGGTCAATTTCCGTGGTTTGGGCCTGGCGTCGTCTGCACGTAGGACAGATGAGGCAATGTGCTACCATTAGGTCGGTGTAAGCACGGTCTGTGCCTTGTGGGGTGCGGGGTGACATATTCGCGATAGCCACCATTCGTTTAGCTATAAGGGCTATCGACCAAATTTGGTGGGGGCGTTACTGAGGCAATGTGCTGCCTAACGGTGAAAGCACGAGTGCGTCCACGATTTGGGTGGTATGCTGCCGATCATTTAGCTATAAGGGCTATCGACTAGATTTGGTGGGGGCGTTACTGAGGCAATGTGCTGCCTAATAGTGAAAGCACGGGTGCGTCCACGGGGGTGGTATATTCAAGGATAGCTACCATTCGTTTAGCTATAAGGGCTATCGACCAAATTTCGTGGGGGAGTTACTGAGGCAATGTGCTGCCTAACGGTGAAAGCATGGGTGCGTCCACGATTGGGGGTATGCTGCCGATCGTTTAGCTATAAGGACTATCGACTAGATTTGGTGGGGGCGTTACTGAGGCAATGTGTTGCCTAACGGTGAAAGCACGGGTGCGTCCACGAGGGTGGTATATTCAAGGATAGCTGCCGATCGTTTAGCTATAAGGGCTATTGACCAAAAAGTGGTGGGGCGTGACTGAGGCAATGTGCTTCTTAATGGTGAAAGCACGGATAGTTTGAGGGGTGTCCTATGTGGGTTGATTCTATGATCGATTTGTATGGGCACGGCCAAGCAAAGGTCCGTTGGCAGGACCATCTCAAAGGGGGACCTTGTCTTTGTTACTTGTTAGTAAACCTGCCTGAGTGTCTTACTTGCATGTATTCGTGGTGAGTCTTAGTACTCGTGCTTTGTCTGGTTTGCATGATTGCTTGTGATACAAGGAACTGATGGCTCGAGAAGGAACCTTTCTTTTGAAGGCTGATACCATCAAACAAAGAGGACGTGGGGCGGATTTGCAGTTCAAGTACTCGCACGTGAAAGACAACGAAATGACTCAATGTTTGCAAAGGATGGATGGCTAGCTTGTTTCTTTGGTTGGTTTCATTTGCGACAACGCCCACCAGACCCAAGCAGGAAGTCAAAAGTTGGAAAGGGCAATTTCAGGGGAGATCTTCTATGGAGCAGTTGGTCTTCATTTTGGGACGGCCACCTTCGGAACTGAAAACTCACTGAGCATGGGTGATATCCAGTATCAGTTGGATTTTTCCTCAAAGAGAAAAGACTAGGATCCTCTTCAGAGATTGGCAACAAGTTGGATCGAGCCGTAATCCTAGCAGATGGGAAGTAAAGTGTTGGAAAGGCTTTTTGTCTGAAGAACTCTACTCTAAGTCCGATCAGCTGATTTTATAAGTGGAGGGGAACAATCACACACACCTCTCTCTTGGGGCAAATTCTGAATGAAAGTTGATCAAAATGGGGACAAATCCAAGGTAACCTAGCCATATTCAAACGAGGAGACTGGCGAACTTTGGATCTAATAAGTTGACAAGTTTTTGTTGTGGAAAGGAAAGCTTGTTATAGGCTCTCTCTGGACCAGCAATGATGAGGAAACATATGAGTACGCTGGCTTGTATTACGTGTAAGGCAGCTGATCAATGAAGGAACTGTGAAAGTTGAGTCTTGCATGAGAGACTTGGTATTTCGAATGGACGCTAGGGGACAGTTCGCGTTGAGATCGGACTAGTGCAAACTCTGGGTGCATGTGTCTGATTCAAAGAGAGCTACATGAAGCCAAGCTCGATGTACACTTCTTGTTTTGATTGTGAGGCAAATGACCAGTGATGGAATTGTGAAAGTCAAGTTTTGTGCAACGGACATGGTGCTTTAAACAAACACGAAGAGATAGTTCGGATGCAGATCAAACTGGTGCGACCCTTTGGCTTTCCACGAGGTCAATGGTTACATTTGGGCTGATTCAAAGAGCTACTTCAAGCTAAGTGAGAGGTGCATTGCGGACTACTCAATCTTTGCCTACCTTAAAGAGCCAAGATGGAAAAGTATCAAGATCAGGCTGGGACAAGGAGAGAAACCAAGGTGTAGAAGCAACAAGGCATGGAGTGGACCACAAAGTGGGCAATCAAACGATAAATCCTTTGGCTCAGGGAGCCTTGATACCTATGCGCAACTGATCAAATCTGGAGCTCAAGGAGCTCAACACAAAGTGCATCAAGGACAAATCAAGAGCTCAAAGGAGTTCCAAAGTCGAAAGTCAGAAGCGACACGGACGAACATTTCAAAGAAAGGCCTCTGTCACCAGTTAATAAGGTTCTTGGGTTTTATGAAAGCAATATCAAATCTACGCTTTTCCCAGACAAAGAGATATTTTCAAGTTATGTAATTTTTCAGTACAAAGAGCTGAGCCCACTGTCGGGACCATTGGTCCAGGAACTGGTTGTCTCCATATCTGTCGTGGCTTGTGGTTCTGAATATTCCTTGCATGAACGTGAATGGGTTAAGCTCTTGGGGAACGGGCTCTAACCTGTCAGCTGAGTTGGATGGCTTGCTTGGGTGGAAGTTACCTGTTTATGGCTGTCCAGTCTGGCGTGGCGCCAGGTTGGCTTCCAGCGCTCGTGACGAAGCTTTCAGTTGGTTTAGTCGGATGTAAGTCAGATCGCTTGCTTGGAATGGATGTTACTCGTTTGTAACAAAGCTTCGAGTTGGTTAAGTTTGATGTATGTCGGGTGGCTTGCTTGGAGGGAAGTCACCCACATCGGGACCCCCGATCTGGCATGGCGCCAGGTTGGATCTCAATGTTGGTTTTCGGAACTTCAAGTTGGTTAAGTCTGATCGTTCTTGGCGAGTTGGCTACTTGTATGTCAAGTGGGTTGGATGGCAAGAGTTGAAGGCTGGGAAGCTAAGTCGTGGATCCCGGCTCCCTTTGGGATGCCTGCACTACACAGTCGACATGGAGAATCATGATTTTTGAGAAAACTCCAGAATAAATTAGGAGCTACATCGCCAGCCCTTGCCAGTTGTGAGTAGATCCTTATTACATGCCAATGCCGCGAAGACATATATGGAAAGATTTGGGATTGGCTATGGACAAAATCACCATCCATACGTCCAATTGGCCAATCATCCATCGGTCTTACAGTTGGAACATTTCAATGGATTTCCATCGTGCCTTACAAGCATATCAGAGAGAGTATGTCCACTCTCCAGATCCAACGGTGCGACAATCGACAATGTTTGCTAAAGATCTAACTCTGTTGGCGTCAGTGGCAATCAAATGGGACGATTGCCTTCCTACCACGACATTCGATCCAAATAAGCCGATGGCCTCAGAGCAAATCAAAGATCAGCTGCCAATTGCTCAACTGTATTTCCGCGTAGCTATGATGGGAGGCTCTTGGGAATCCCGCTTCACCTCATGGACAACTTCCAAGTGGATTGCCGGAGCCCACCTTTGTTTTCTGCCACACAACTTGGATTTCAATACTGCACGTCTTGACTTTATGGAGAAGGTGCAGTGTCATTTAATTAAGATTTGACGTGAAGCCAATAAAAGTCTCCAATAACTGCATATTGCAGGTGTCGTGGGACCGCCACCAGTTTTGATGGGGGATACTGTTGGAGGGTTTGCGGATTCCAAGGCAACCCTAACCCTAGTTAATAAGTGAGAGGGATTTGGGGACCCTGCGTGTGTAAGTCCAACCCGATGATCACATAGTTATTTGATTGATTAGTTAAAAGTTAATAAAGGACTTTAGGCCTTTTTGCGGGACTTTTAATGTCACAGGGCCTAAATGTCAAGTTAGTGAATAAAGTTGGGTTTCCCTCCAATTTTGATGGTTCCCACACTTTTTTAAATTTAAATAAAAAGAGAGACAAGACTGGACCAATAGGATTCAGAGCCAAGGTCTTCCTCTCTACTATAAAAAGGGACCAACTCGAGTTGTTCCTGATGTTCATTTCCTCATTTAAATAAAGCAAATTGGTTCTCTTTAGAAATGGATTGATGAATGTCCTTGCTCTTCCTCTCTTTTCCTCCATTTCTCATGCTTTCTTTGGTATTTGCTAATTGTTGGATTTGATCATTATTGGGATTGCTATTTCTTATGCTTTGTTGAGAGAGAAAAGGAGAGAGAGAAGAGTAAGTTTCTATCATTGTTGTGGATTTAGGGTTAATGGAAGTAGGGTGTTAATGGATGTAGTGTTAATGGATGTAGTGTTAGATCCTCCATTCATGTTGACATCTGAACTATACTATCGCTCTCATGGGAATGAAGCTACGCGTGACAACTAACTTCGTCTCTTTGATGCTAGATTGACTAGATCTTGGATTCAGGTTAGGCAAGGAAAGAAACCCACTACAAGTCATTCCATCTAGATCCAATGAAATCAAGCCAAGACCTAGATAAGATCTAGTCAAATCAAGCAAAATCCACCAAATTTCAACAAGATCACGCAAGATCCGAACAGATCAAGGAAGATCCGATAAGATCCAAGTGGAATACAGATTTAGATAGGATCCAAAGGGTAGCAGGTCATCAGATAATAACAATAAATCCCATCCTTGAAAATCAGAGATGACAATTTTGAAATAAAATAAAAAAATGGAGATAAAAATCACTTAAACTGATGGATCAGCTACCAATTGTCCATCAAAACTTGAAGAGGTCCCCATAGTTATATCTGACCTGGATGCACTGGTATACCAGTCTGCAAGAGCTATGGATCAGAGAATCTCAAGGTCTCACCAAAACAAACACAAAAAAAGAGCACTTCTTCCATGAGTTTATGAGATCCCTTGGGAACTAACTCTTGAGACTTTGTCAGTCACTAAATATGACTAAGATACATCTATAAAAATCTTTGTGAGAGTTATTGATGGAAAAAGCATCAAATTTGAGTGTCTACGAGGGTTCATAGAACCAGAAACTAAGGAACCTTCGCAGGGCATCACGATCTGCAAACCAAAATTCGCAGAGGCATAAATGGAATCAGAACAATGAAACTAGCCTGCCTACATGATCTGATCTTGAAAATCCAAAATCTAGAGCAGATTGTGTGAGAGTTCACCTCCTATGAGGGTTGAACCTTTGCAGACAAGCTGAACCTTCGTAGAAAGAACTTTCGTAGGGCAGTCAAATCACCTTCTGAACCTTTGCATACTTCATTGAGGTCTTAGAATATTGTGACAAAGGCCCCTACAAAATTTTGGTTGAAACTGAACTAGAGAAAGTGCACTTCTCCCAATGCGCACTCTAGTTTCCACTATATAAGGGCAAAATTTGAGTCATTTGGCACCTCATTCAATGAAGCTTTGCCGAAAATTTCATTGAAATTTTCAAGCTCTCTGTTCACGACGAAAATTTTCACATGCCCTCATCTGCTCTCACAGCCACCTGCTATACACTCAGTTCACCATTTCTGTCTTCATTCTCACAATTTTTGCAGTTTCTCAGTTTTTTAAGCCTTTCGTCCATTTTTTACGTCTTTTTCTCATTTTTGAACACCTTTTCATCTTTTTCCCATTTTTGTTGATAACACACTTTACCATCCATCTAACATCATGACTTCTTCTTCCTCTACAGACAATAATGGCACAAAAAAGGTTATCCAATGTGAGATACCTACTGCCACCCAAATCTGGGCCTTGCCATCTGACTCCTTGATAAACCCTTAGCTTTAGGCTGCTAGCCCCCTTCTTGAAGTAATGGGCTTTTATCTAAAGCTCTTCTCTTCTGACATAAACATGGACCTAGCTCTCCATGCATACACCACGTGGGATGCACCAAAGTCACATTTTCCATATCTTGTACCAAGGTACCACGTACAAGGTACATGTTAATGCTAACTCCATGATCACCATCGGCATCGTGTCCGGTGATCACCAACCCATCTTCCATCGCCAAGCTAAAGACCTCATCAAACCCTACGTAACGGCCACCACTCCTAAGCTCCAGGTGAAAACTAACGAAAGTTATTTGATAGAGGCTATCAATGACCCCGTAATCCAAGCAACCACTTACTTATTGAACAACTTCTTAGTTGTGTCAACTTTTCTCAAGGACCGCATTCAGTCCATGCTTCTGAGCCAAATCGTGGAATCCTTCGTGGAATTTTTGAGCCCCTCGGTGGTGCCATATGACTGGCATACCTTCCTTCGGCATGAGCAATCAATCACCATCAAGTCTAACATGCGCGAGCGTATCGCCGCCGAACCCCTGCTCTATAACTTTGCCTGTGCACTTCTTGAGGAGAAGGTTCACGAGTTTAACCGTTCCACCATCTTGTTTGTTAGCATTGCACATACTAACCTGGTCTCACCTTCTGTTGTATCCACCTCCTTGTTGAAAATTACAATAAATATTGATCAAACATTAGAATAATGCTGATGATCTGATTTCACACGTGTGGAGTCTGTTCCCACGTGTGAATGAATGTACTTTTTATACTTATATATCTAAATTGATTTTGTATCAGTCTAGTTAGTGTGAACATGATATGACTAGTTTTTAGTCAAGTTGACTAGTCACCTAGAAATTAGCTTTTCCTTGCATGTGCATGAGTAAATGCTCCCACATGGCAACTGGATGTTCACACGTGTGTATAGAGTACTAGAAGATAAGAGTTGACCATTTTCCTTAGATCCTATTTTGTAGGAAATATTCCTATATTCTAGGAGACTAGCTTTTTGGATTTTAGCCATATTCTAGAAGGTCAACTTTGGATAAGGATCAAGGATGGATCAAATGGATAGATCTGAGTGATGTGGCACTCTTCACACGTGTGAAGACCTGATGGACTATCCTAGACTCATGGATGTACTTGATCCATAAAAGGATCATCATTTTGCTAAGAAGATTGATGAGACTTTTGCATTCTACACTTTTGTGAGGTTTCTAGTCATTTGTCTTGTGATTTCTATGAATGATTGCTATCTAGGATTATTGTACTTGTTGTTTTAGGTGCAGGATGTACTGTGGACAATACTCCACACGTGTGAGGCCTCTCACACTAATTTATGATGTGTTGATCCATTGCTCTTGCTTAAATCCAAGTGTAGTGAATCTAGATCAAGATGTAATGTGTAGAACTTGACAGATCCATTGATTAGGCAAACGATAACTCTCTATGATTGTAAAGTACAATCATTATTGTCCTAAAAACTGTAAAAATTATCATGGTATCAAAGCTAAGTAAGAGAGTGATCATTGAATCATAAATCTTGTAAAGATCATTGGCAAAATTTGTTTTTGGCCAATACTAGTGAGGGCGAGTTCATCTAGTGTGATAGCTTGAATTCATTTGGATAAAAACAACTTGGAGGCTGTGTACGTACTTTTCACACGTGTGAAACCGTATAGCAACTTACATTTCAAGTTACTTTGTGTTTTTTGGTCCCAAAATCACAATACTAGTTCATTTTTTGTGCTTTTTAAAGCATAGTATTGATCTAGATTCAATATAGCTAATGCCTATGACCAAATAGAGTTTTGGATCATTGAAGAATTTCTTTTTAGAGTCTAAGATCAGAGCTTAGAGGCTGATTTGTTCAGATCCTTAGTTGAAGTGAAATCTCTCAAAGTGTAAAGCAATTTTTTTTGTGAGAGCGAAAGCTAGGAATTTTTGGCAAGATCTTTGTGTATCATTCAAGCTTGTGTGCTAGTTTGATAGAGACAAGCCTATAGGCATTATTGTAAGCTTTAGGCCTTTCATAGATTAAAATTCAGAAATCTTTGTGATTTTAAGAAGAGCATTCATTCTACAATGTCATCCATGGGTGGATATTTGATGGAATCAAGTGAGAGACTCACTTCCACAAAATATTCCATTTGGAAAGCTAGAATGGAATCACTCCTAGTGATCCATGATCTATTTGACATAGTTCAAGGAGTTGAGGAAGATCCTCAAACTCCCCAAGAACAAGCCAAATACAAGAAGAGAGCAAGATTAGCTCTACATTGCATAAAGTTAAATGTATGCAATGACCTCTTGAAAGAGGTGTCTTCTTGTACCTCATCCAAAGAGTCTTGGGATCCATTAAAGAGCATCTATGAATCCAATAATACTTCAAGAATCCTCATGCTAAGAAATCAAGTTTTCCAAAGCATGAAAGGAAGTGGAGAGAGTGGACAAGAGTATGTCCTTAGGATCAAATCTCTTAACAAGGAGTTAAGTGCAATAGGAGAGAAGATCCAAGATCAAGAGCTAGTACAAATCATCTTGAATGGTCTAGGTGATGAGTTCACCAACTTAGTCCAATCATTTGCCATTCAAGACACTCTTCTGTCCATTGAAAAGTTGCACAATGTTCTTGTGGCCGAGGAGAGTAGGCTTCTACACCTCAAGACAAGAATGGATAGCATGTCACTTAATGGAGGAGAGGAGAAGGCTAACTTTAAATCTAAAGGTAATAAGAAGCAACATCCATTCAAGAAAAATCACGGCAAGGAGGCCGAGATGAAGAATGGAGGATCTACTTCCAAAGGCAAAGTGAAGAACAAGGCAAAACTCAAGTGTTTCTTTTGTGGAAAGAAAGGACAATTTGCCTCAGAATGCTACTTGAAGAAGAATCAACAAGCCAATGGAGATCAAGGGAACATTGCTCAAATGAAGAAGATGAGGATGGATTCAACACATCCTTAATGGTTGCATCTACACCAACTTCAAGTCAGGACACATGGTGGATATATAGTGGGGCTAGTTCACACATGTCTTTTAACAAGCATTATTTTTCAACTCTTCTATCTTGTAATGACTCTAAGAAGTCAATATACACTGCTAGTGATCAAGCATGCAAGATAGATGGCATAGGATCTATACCTGTTTGCTTAGGCACATCTAAAAGGATAGATCTAGATAATGTTTTGTATGTTCCTACCATTTCAAAAAACTTGCTTAGTGTAGGACAATTAATGGACAATGGACTAGATGTACATTCAAGAATGGAGTTTGTTCCATCTTGAAAAATGATAAGTGCATAGCCAGTGGCATTAAGCAAGGTAGACTTTTCAAGTTGGATGCTAATGTTGCAAGTGAAAGTACGAACTTGGCTAGGGAGGAGCTATCTCAAGTGGAGCTATGACATAAGAAATTAGGCCATCCTAATCTTCAATCTATGGAGTCGATGGCAAGCAAGGAACTAGCTCTCGGCCTACCAAGAGCCTTCAAGAAGTGTGGAAAGATGTGTGAGGCATGTGGCCTTGCAAAGTCACACAAATCTTCTTACAAGAGATCTTCATCAAGATCTACCTCTCCCCTTGGATTTCATACATTCTGATGTACATAGTTTTTCACATGCAAGTAATGGAGGTGCTTTGATGTATGTAACTTTTATAGATGATTGTACTAGATTCACATGGATTGAGTTACTATCAAAGAAAAGTCTTGTTTACGAAGCTTTCATTAAGTTCAAGTCTCTAGTAGAGAAACAACTCAGTACTTCTATCAAAGCACTAAGATGTGATAATGGAGGAGAGTACACCTCTAATAAAATGAAAGACTTTTGTGAGATCAATGGCATTAAGTTGCAATACACACTTGTTCCTACACCCCCCAAGAAAATGGGGTGGTCGAGAGGAAAAATAGGAGTCTATGTGAGTGTGCAAAATCTTTAAGACTTGATGCATCACTTCCCATCTCATTTTGGGGAGAAGCTATAACATGTGCTAATTACTTGTGTAATAGACTTCCTAGTCGTGCTATAGATGGGGTCTCACCTTATCAAGCCTTGTTTGATAAGAAATCCAATGTAAAAGATTTTAAGATCATTGGATGTATTTGTTATGTTCACATCCCTTTGGAGACTAGAAGGAAAGAAGATGCTACCTCCTTCAAAGGGATCTTTGTTGGCTATGGAGAAAATAGCAAGGGCTATAGGATATATGATCCTATATCCAAGAAAGTAAAGGTAAACTAGTATGTACTTTTCGATGAGTCACAATTTGCTAAGAGCTTTCAAATGTATCTAACCCATTGTGCATTGAAGATCTTGACAAACCCGCACAAGATCTTGACAAAACCGAGGAGGATCTTGACAAACTTGAGGATGGAGACATGGATCCAAGTCAAAAGGGGCCGAGAAGATCATCAAGAAGCAAGGCCGAGCCCTCAAGGCTCACCTATGTGGACAAGGGAAAGCAAAAGGAAGACTCTACACCTTCTACCTCTTACTCCTTCGTAGCTACATTGCTTGAAGAACCATCATCTTTTGAAGAAGCATATAAATCTAAAGTTTGGAGAGATGCAATGCAAGTAGAGTATGATGCATTAGAAGAAAATCATACTTGGAATCTTGTAAATCTTCCAAGAGGTAATAAACCACTTGCATGTAAGTGGATTTATAGAATAAAGTACCTATTAGTAAGTACAAAGCTAGTCTCGTTTCTAAGGGATTTCTTCAAATAAAAGGATTGGATTATGAAGAAACATTTGCACCTGTAGCTAAGCTTGTAACTATTAAATTAGTCATTTGCATTTCTACTTTGTTCAAGTGGGATCTCTACCAAATGGATGTGACAAATGCCTTCTTGAATGGCTTCTTAGAAGAGGAAATCTACATGATGCAACCCAAGGGCTTCATCAAGGTTGGTGAGGAGCAAAATGTGTGCTCCTTAAGGAAGAGCCTATATGGCTTGAAGGAAGCACCTAGAGCTTGGTACTCTAGGTCGCATGATTTTTTCTATTCTCTTGGCTTTGTACTAAGTGCTTATGAACCTTCTTTATATTTCAAATGTAATGAAGGAATGATCATTATTTTGGTACTTTATGTTGATGACATCATTTTGACAGGAAATGATGATGAAGGTATAAGCAAAGTAAAAGTTGATTTATCTAGTGACTTCAAGATGGTAGATCTAGGCTTCCTAAAGTTTATACTTGGGATAGAAGTGTCTAGAAGTAGCAATTGTACTTTCATAAGTCAATCTAAGTATGCTACTGCCATTCTTGAAAGATTTGGTATGAAAGATTGTAAGGGGATTGACACCCCTACGGAGCATGTTGTAAAAGGAACTAATGACAATGATGAAGCATCCTTTGAGGACATCACCCTCTTTAGAAAGCTTATAGGCTCTCTAATCTATCATCACTAGACCTGAATTAAGTTTTTGTGTAAGTAGGTTGAGTCAAAGTATGCAAACTCCTTTAGTTCGTCATTGGAAAAGTGCCAAGAGAGTACTTAGATATGTTTCTAGTACTAGATTTTTTGGAATACTTTATGAAGGATCTAACTTGCACTTGAGAGCCTACTCGGATTCAAATTTTGCATGTGACAAGATGGATAGGAAGTCCATTAGTGCATTTGCAACATTTCTTTGTGGAGGAGTAATATCTTGGCTTTCCAAAAAGCAAGATACAATCTCACTATCTTCTTGTGAAGCCGAGTACAAGGCATTGACTTCAACAACCAAAGAGATCCTATGGCTAAGAAGACTCTTGATGGAGCTACATGTGCTAGAGGCCGAGGAGATCCCTTACATATTTTGTGACAATCAAGCTTCTCAACAAATTGCTATGCTAGAACAAAGCATATTGAGATAGCTCATCACTTTGTGAGGGAGAAGGTACAATCCAAGGAGGTGCAACTACATCATGTACCATCATCAAAATGCATAGCTGATATCTTAACCAAGCCATTGTCCAAAGATCCATTTTTTAAGTTATGATATGCTCTTGGAATTGTAGACATATGTACATTAGATTTGCCAAGTTAGAAGTGAGGAGGAGTGTTGAAAATTATCACTTCTCACTTGACATTGGTTATTGTAAATATTGATCAAACATTAGAATAAAGTTGATGATCTGATTTCACACGTGTGGAGCCTGTTCCCACATGTGAAAGGATGTACTTTTCATACTTGTATATATCTAAATTGATTTTGTATGAATCTAGTTAGTGTGAACATGATATGACTAGTTTTTAGTCAAGTTGACTAGTCACCTAGAAATTAGCTTTTCCTTGCATGTGCATGAGTAAATGCTCCCACATGGCAAGTGGATGTTCACATGTGCGTATAGAGTAGTAGAAGATAAGAGTTGACCATTTTTCTTAGATCCTATTTTGTAGGGAATATTCCTACATTCTAGGAGACTAGCTTTTTGGACTTTAGCCATATTCTAGAAGGTCAACTTTGGATAAGGATCAAGGATGGATCAAATGGATATATCTGAGTGATGTGGCACTCTTCACACGTGTGAAGACCTGCTGGACTGTACCAGACTCGTGGATGTACTTGATCCATAAAAAATAATCATTTTGCTGAGAAGATTGATGAGACTTTTGCATTCTACACTTTTGTGAGGTTTCTAGTCATTTGTCTTGTGATTTCTATGAATGATTGCTATCTAGGATTATTGTACTTGTTGTTTTAGGTGCAGACAGTACTGTGGACAGTACTCCACACGTGTGAGGCCTCTCTCACTAATTTATGATGTGTTGATCCATTGCTCTTGCTTAAATCCAAGTGTAGTGAATCTAGATCAAGATGTAATGTGTAGAACTTGATAGATCCATTGATTAAGCAAACAATAACTCTCTATGATTGTAAAGTACAATCATTATTGTCCTAAAAATTGTAAAATTTATCACTATCACTCCCAACATCCAGCAGTAACTGATGCAATGGCCAACAAATGCATGCGTGGCACTGCATCATCTTCATCTAGCCCTCCTAACGCACAACCCCCTCACAACCTAAATCCATGACTTCTGCTTCTCCACTTTCTTCCACCACCACAATAGCCAACATACATACAAAAACACACAACGACGGTCTCCACAGATTTATCTTCAGCACACCAACTTTTGGGCACTTTTGTCTAGGAAGCGATGGCGACCAAAACAATGCTGGACGTTCAGATAGTAAAACTGGCCACAAATAATACAACGTTGTGAGCAGAACTCACCAAACTCCATCAAGACCTACAATCGGCCAATCAACATGAGAAGGCGCAAAAGGATGAGGCACTTGAGTTGAAAAAGCATGAAGAGAGCCTTCAGAACTACATCACGGGCCTCTCAAAGGCAGTCATGGATGCCTCAACAAAAGTCCAGGAGCTCCAGCAAGAAGCTGCACAATGGCTAGCCCCCCTCTAGGCGCAATTACATATTTACAAAATGGAAAACACATGCTTTGTGAGCGGAGGTGCAAGCGCTCCAAAACGAGAAGGCCGCCTGGTTAGCCCAACCAGTACCTGCAGATAGGTCGCTCAGGCAACCAGAGATGAATCTCTACAAGTAGTAGGTGCTAGTCTACATGCAAACCCTGAATAACTATCAGGCTGAATTTAACAAATATCGCACGAGTGCCAACCAAGAGTTTAGCCAGGCCAAGAGCACCCTCAAGGTGTGCCAAATTCTCATGGCACAGAAACCTCATCCGGCCCCACTGGTGATTCCACCACCATCGATTTTTTATGCTGCATAGGCTAGCTAGAGCCAACAAGATCAAGGGCAAGTAGCGACGGGGTCAAATGGGCAAGATCAAGGGCAAGATACATGCCCTGACACCACCCAGCAAGCGGATCCGTGCCAAGCGCAAGCCTCCTCATCCCAAGGCTCGAGATCCATTTCTACCAGCCGTGCATTCAGAAGACCAAAATCGATAGAGGACGAAATCAATGCCTACCTAGTCCAATACCCATATGAAAGCTCACGCGACGGTTGGAAACTATCAGTCACGATCAAATAGGTCAAAGGCAATGAGCAAGCCTTTATTCCAGCATTGGCCCCTCAACTAGAATGGCGCAGAAAGCTGTTTAAAAGAGAATTCGTGGTCATCAGGGCATATTGAATGAGTCCATGCCAACTACATCTCAATACTCACTATGTCCCCTACCAACACGGATCAAAATGGGCGGAGTGTGGCACCCCAACGGACAAGATTACCATCAAAACTCTGAACTGGCCAAAGATCCATTTTGAATATGGGTGGAAGATGGACGCAGACGCCAAGCAGGCTCTAGTCCAGTTTTCTAAAGAATTTGTAATTGTTTAGATCCCACAGTCCGCGCGGCCACGTAATATGCCCGGTACTTGGAGTATTTGATCAGCGTCACCACCAAATGGGACGACTTTCTCCCATGGATTTGTTTTGACCTGAATACGGCCCTGGCATCACAAAAAGTCGAAGACCAATTGTCAGTGGCCTGAGTGTACTATAGAGCGGCACTTTTTAGCGACGCCTAACAATCCAAATTTCAAGCTTGGATTCACCAGCATTGGCTCGATGGCATCGACCATAAGTCCTTCTACCTTACCAGGGACAAGAAGAGCACGTCCAGATTGGATTTCATGGAAGAAGTGACTGGAGGTCTCATCCATCAATGACGCGCTTAGCGGATCTTATACTAAGCCCCATACTGTCGAGGGATTGACACTACTTCAGGTTGAGGGTATGATAGTATAAATAAATAAATTAGGCGAAAATAGTTGTGAAGGTCGTGGCATCCTGCGTGTATAAGCCCATGGCCCAATGAGCACTTGTAAATAAATAATTTTGACAATAAACTTGACTTTGGGCCATGTAATTAAAATAATATTAGAAGGCCAAAGTTAAGCTTAAGTTAAGTTACTAAGTTTTATGAGATTAGTCAAAAGTCAAATGGTGATTTATGTATCTTGTGGATGGTGTGGATTACAATCCCATCTTTTGCAAGAAGCCAATAGGAAGCAAGGTGCAAGGGCCACCCTAAAGATAAAAAGGCACCATTTGTAACCCATTTCCATGCTTAATTGAGAGGAGGAGACTCTACTATTTTGAGAGCTCAAGCATCCTCATTTGCTAATCAATCTTGCTTATGTTCTTATTGTGATTTGCTTATTGTTTTGAGTTTCCATTGTTCTTGCTTTATGCTAGTTAAAGTTTCTCCATAACCATGATCCTTTACGAGATTCTTATTTAATTGCTTTCGAATCTTCAACATGCATAAAACATGTCAATCACCATACACTGCTCCACATGTTCTCATGGGAGTGCCCTGGCCCTCAGAAGGTTATTTATTACATTTCTAGCCTAGTTCAGAATGATGAGGCATAATTAATAAACTCATATATTCGAGTGATGAATATCCATGCCAAAGGTTATTCAAAATTGGAGATCATCCAAGTACCAGGTGTCCAATCAAGAATCTGCGCTTGTTAAAAGCATCCAAGTGTTGCACGGAGATCTCAAATTACTTTGAAGACTAATAGTACAATATTGAGATGACCAAAACTATTGTGCAGACACTCAAGGCTAGTTCGCTATGTTTCTATTTGTTTGATAAATTGATTGCATTTACCTTTATTCCCATGCATTGATCATTTAATTCATTCTGATCATTCTATCAGATCATACTGGTGCAACTACAATTTCATTAAGGTAGCAAAAACAACTAACTATAGTTTTAGCGTTGATGGAAGACGAGTATCATGCTCTCATCAGTGCTACAAAGAAGACAATTTTCTTACGTAGATTGATCACTTAGGTTAATTATAGGTGGGGGCAATGATTGTATCTTGTGATAACCAAAGTTGCCAATATTCACCTTGCTAAAAAGCTAATTTCACATGCTCAAACAAAGTAGATAGAGATATATCATTGTTTTGTTCAAAAAAAAATTACTTGAAGGTGCCACTCATCAAGTTGTCTTTCTGAAGGTGCCACTCATCTTGTCTTTCATAAATCTGAAAATCAAGTGGTGGATATATCTACTAAGTTAGTAGGTAGAATAAAATTTGACCAAATTCGCACTCTATCAAGTAAAGAATAGTGCAAATTTGTCGTTCCCTTCAGTCTTCACTCACCAAGCTAGGACTAGACTAGGCTAAACTTAGTTGTACTTTAGATTGCTAATGCGGAATTAGTCAAACCCTCAAACTCTCTCTCTCTCTCTCTCTCTCTCTCTCTCTCTCTCTCTCTCTCTCTCTCTCTCTCTCTCTCTCTCTCTCTCTCTCTTTCTCTTGTGGTGGCTTTGCTCCTCTAGTTGTGTTTGTGTTTATGCTAATGGCATTGTGATTATTGACATAACTAGCATGTTGACAGATTGACAAATAAATCAAACTAACTTAGCCAAATATCTACTCTTGTACAAAAATATCTAGATTTCCAAGATCCATAATGCCAACTAATTTCTTGGGCTTGGCCCTACTCCCATCAATTTTTTTTTTGCATGTGTTTACCCCACCAAGAATTTGCATTGTGAAGTGTTTTATATACTTATAGATTAGGTTGCATTTGCTAGATGTAACTTTTACCACGCATTATGCAAAATTAGAGCACTCACAAAAGAAAAGTTCACAAATTTTAAAAGCTAAATCCTTTAGGCTTAGGCAAAGCCTAGAAGATTTCAATTTATTATCCAAGGAACTAGCCTCATTCAAGATTCTCTCACTAATATCAATGGTGAAAGAACCTTTTTAAGAGACCCATCTTGGAGTCTGTCACATGAGAAACTACTTCTCATAGAGAAACTTAGAGCCATTGACCAATAATTTGTTGCTTCCCATAAAAAAGCACTTACCTCAATTGGCTTATAAAGGTAGAATTTCCTTTAGCTCCCCACTTCAAGAAATTAAAAGCTCAACATAGAAGTCTAGAAGACAAGCAAGCTAGAAGTAGATAATAAGATATATGAGTCTCTCTTACTTATCATAGAAGCAACTACCTTTCACTTTAAAAGAATCTTTACTTTTGCGCACCACGACTTGTAAAAAAACCCCTGGACACGATGGAGCCACCCTTGATTTTTTACATCCGCATTGGCCCTTAGTCGAAGACAACATATCCAAATTGGTGAGTGAGGCGTGCTCAAGTGAATCCATGCCCAAACATGTCACTACAACTGGAATGCCCGAGAGAAGTATAATGTCCATAATGCCCTAGACATTTGAGTTATCCCAAAATCTACAGGTGTTTTACATGTACATTATCTACCTACAAAATCTAGTACTTGGAGAATTTAAATGGACAACTTTTTTGAGCTTCTAGATTTTGAAGGAAAAAGAATGCACATTTTAGAAGTAATCTCTAAGAAGTGCTCATGAGGAACCAATTATTTGATTCGAGATGTTATTTGCAAATTTGCGAAGAGCGAGAAATCAAATCACTTTTCAAAGCAGATTGTGATAGAAAATTGATGCAAGTTCAACGTGGGGACGCTGGGCAAAAATCGACAGTGTCTAGAGAAATGAGAAAAAAATAATTGATCAAAGAAAGAAAGAAGCCTAGTGTGAGCATGGTCTCTTGGGTGGGTCCTCCAATAAGTGGCATGTAGGTGAGGACTTGCTTTCAAGCTTTATGCCCTAACTGAAACTTGATTCCAATCAGGTGCACAGATGGAGCATTCAGGACACCCAAATAAAAGAAAGGGCAAGGAAGGACAGGGGTGGTTGTTTGAGCTTTAGACAGCTGTCACCACGTGGCGCCTTGGGAGTGGTGCGGATGTGAATAGTCGTTGAAACACGGACAATTATCGGCTGCCTCGCAGCTGCAGCTGCGTCGCTCGATTGCCCGTCGTCGTCTGCTTCCGCGCCTCGATGCAGCTTCTTCTTCGTCTAATCTCGAATCTGGATCCATCAATCGTCAATAATAGCTCGTCTCTGGTGCGTCGTCACGGATCTCTCTGCTGTTTCTGGCTTTAATTTGAGCTTTTTTCAACTTTTTTTGGGCTAATTCGTGCGCTGTTGCTATTGCAGGCTGTTTTGTACTTGTTTCGAGATTGTTGTGGATTATTCACTTGATTCAAGGTCTCGCTGCACGGTGCTGCACAGGCTAGAGGACTATCTGGGATGGCTTTTGCCTTTTGCGATTACTAAGCTTGTCTGCAATTCGATTGATGTTTCTGGCTTCAAGCTTTACAGCGATTGAATTCCTCCTGCTTTCTTCTGGCTAAATCGTGTGTATTACATGTCTGAGCTCAGTAAAGTATAGCAACTCCGTTCAGTCGATCATTTATTCATAGGTGTGGCGGTACCTCGGAATAAACTCTATGACACAAAACGTGTATGTATGAATTTCAGGTGTGTGAATTTTCTTTTGCTGTACAGTGAAATAATTTCAAATTAGGATGTTGTTTTGCTCGGCGTTGTTATTTACTGCAAATGAGCAAATATTATAATTAGAGTACTATGGCTATTTGCTTGAACTTTCTTGTCGGTTTTTGCTGAGGATGAGAAGATACGTTTTCCTTCTACAGTGAATCAAATCTTTGGAACGACTTTTGCTGTTCTTTCATGCAAAAATTTCACAACTTTCTCTAGTTCAGGGAGTTCGTTAATTTTCCGATGGCAAATATGTCGTTGAAATTGGCCTATTTGGTAGCAGTCCTAATCTTTTTCTGCAAAGTTAATGGTGAACACGATTGGACTCCGCTGTCTTCACTATCAAGGCCTTCATACGGATCTGGAGTGCTGCAGCCTCAGAAAAGGTTTTCCAGTGGCGAAAGCTGCGATATGAGTATGGGCAAATGCAATCTTGAGCAAGAGCTTTTAATGGATTCTGAGATTAATAGAAGGATCTTGGCGCAAAGGCAGTATTACATCAGTTATGGATCTCTAGGTGCCGATCGTGTTCCATGTCCTCCCGGTTCAGGAAGATCCTATTACACTCCAAATTGCAATTCAGCTAGTGGTCCAGTTAATCCTTACAGGAGGGGCTGTTCCGCGATTAGTCGTTGTGGCAGGGATACACACTAATGAGCTTCTATAGAGGAGCACCAAAGCTCAAAGGTTGTACGCAGAATGGTGAAACGTTTGTGTATTTGCAGCTAATTTCTAAAGCTCTTGAAGACTTACCAATAATGCACAGATGTGCAAAAGTGTGCTTGGTGGCATAAATCTGTTAGGCAGTCTGTTTATTCTTTGCAATAATTTTTGAATCTCTGTTTATGTTTTAGTTTGAATTCCCCTGAATAATAAGGGGACGAATAGATTTATAGTTGTAGTCATCAGTACGGCTGTATATTGTTTGTTATTTATCAAAGTCGACACAAAATTGACAACATCTAATCAGTGATCAGTTGACGGTGTCAAAACTTATTTATATCAGTTTCAACTTTCGATGCGCAATCTAGTATAATAAGTCAGTGATTAGTTGATGGCTTCAATAGGTAACAAAAATTATGATATGAGTTTCTTTAAACGATGGTGCTAAACGAGAATTACGCCTGGAAAATTTTAAGGCAGCTATTATAATTCGCTATCTGTCGTAGCTTAGGAGGTAGATTGCGCTTGTCAGTACCACTAATTTGGACACAAGATTGCCAGGAAGAATGCTGCTGACTTTATCAGTTTATCCTCCATGGCCAATCTGGAATTCGAGTACGTGGCTCTTTAAGTAAGTTTTCTGTTTCGGGCAATGGAGCTGCCGTTTCACCCAAAGTCTGTCACAGGTTCATTGTACATTTCACAATTTGCCGTCCGTACATGCCAGCGATTGGTAATTTGGTATGCTTTCCATATTTGCGTGGCAGAAATTGATGTAATATGCAGATTAAGCTTTGCAAACTTTAAGTACATATCGTGATGTCCGTTGCTTTTTACATACGAAATTAGATTTTGGAGTGGCCTTTCATTGGGAATCCTAATCCTACCATAAAAGATGTAAAAGATGGTGAGAGCGTTTTGCATATTTTGTTATCATCTTTAGTAATGGGGGGAATGGAATTTAATGGCCTAAACATTTATTCACTTGTGTGAAACATGAGAGATGTTACCCTAGATGCTTCATCGTTTTTATGGCGAGTAGATGACCCAATGAACGATAATACCCAAAAGACACATTCATGCGCTCTCTCTCTCTCTCTCTCTCTCTCTCTCTCTCTCTCTCTCTCTCAAACCAAGTGCTCCCCCAATTGTGGGACCACTCATTCTTTATCTCTCTCTCTCCCAAACTAAGGGCTCCCCCCAAGTGTGGGACCACTCATTCTTTATCTCTCTTTTCTCTCTCTCTCTCTCAAACCAAGGGCTCCCCCAAGTGTGGGACCACTCATTCTTTATCTCTCTTTTTTCTCTCTCTCTCTCTCTCTCTCTCTCTCTCTCTCTCAAACCAAGGGCTCCCCCCAAGTGTGACCACTCATTCTCTCTCTCTCTCTCAAACCAAGGGCTCCACATAAGGGCTCCCCCAAGTGTGGGACCACTCATTCTTTATCTCTCTAAGTGGGGATTCCCTTTTTTTTTGGCATGTTTGACGATTCATAAAAGTTCTTGAATTTTCTTATGGAACCTTTGAATATTTTTATGACTTCAAGTCATAATGGCTATTTTGACAAACTAATGCACTTTAGAAATACAAGGGCACACTTCCGACAACAAAATCGTTCACCGTTGAATAATTTTTAATTTTCACACATGGGATTAGGAGAATTGAACTTGCTTGGGTGAACCTAACCAATACCCTACTTTAATGGAGAAGGGGCACTTTAATCCCTTGCGTTTTTTGCTTGTGTAGATTCATTTAAGTACTAAGCAGTAGCCATTGAAATATGATGCATATATATTATAAATTTGAGCATTATTTCAGCCCATGGTCGTTAGTTTGCATAATAGATAGTTGTTGGCAAGTTTTAGGTTATCTATTTATTTATAATACTCACATTTGCACCCTTAGTTTCCAACGGTCATCCCTCACTCATCGCAATATTTTCTTAGCCAAAAGAAAGTGAATTTGAAATTCCACTATTTAGTTTACATTATTTTTAAAATTTTGATTGGAATTGAAGTCTAATTTTAAACATATTATGAGGAAAATTATAGACATTTTATTTGCCACAAAATTGCTAACATAACATTATGCATAAGATAAACCTATGTTCCAAGGGCTTTGCGGTCATGAAGACCTTGCCTAGGGGCAAGGCCTAAAGGGACAAGGTCTACATCAGAATTTTACCTTGCATAAAAGCTGACTTGCCCTACCCGATGAATAATGCCTTGCCTAGTCGAATTGCCCACGCCTTTATGGTGCAATGCCTTGCTTGGGCAAAGGCAAGAAGTGTTTAGTGGGGGGGAAGGCCCACGTGCAAGGGCCTTTTGCCCTACAATATGGGTGCCTGAGGGCCCCAACAAGCAGGTAGAAGGCCCGAGAGCAAGGGCCTTTCCTTGCATAATGACACGTGCAAAGATTATATTTCCCAGTTTTTTTGCAGTTTTTTTTCCCGGTTTTTTTTGTAATTTCAGAAAAAAAAAATTTAAATTTTTTTTTGCAAATTTTTTTGTTGTAGATTTCTATATTTTTGGTTTCATTTTCTATTAAAAAAAATTTGAATTCTATTTCTGGTTTTTTGATTTTCGCAAAAAAAAAAATCATATTTTTTATGGAATGTGCATGCGCTATGTGGCAGCCCGTCATTGGCTATCCACATGCACATTCCATCATAACCTTGTCCACTTAAAAATTACGACAGAAATTTTGGTTCTGTATTTGACATGAACATTATGCTTTTAAAGGTGCTTCCAACATTAAAAAAAATTGAGCACTTGGCATTACTAGACGACCCGAAGGGCGAAAGTTTAGAGGATTATCATGAGCAAATTGAAAGGCCTAAGTGATGGGCCTTTTGCCACAGCTCTCTCATGGATCAAAATGTGCATGTGCTATTTGGCATCCACTCATAGTTTTTTTACATGAAATTTTTGCCATAATGCCAACTCAATCTCTCATTGACTAATCATAAGAGAATTTTAGTGAAATGTTACAACTACAAAACTAGTATTTTTCCTAGCATACAACACATATGAACTTTATATAACTTGGTTTGCACAAGTATCTGTTTTGTATAAGCGCGTTGATGGCCAGTGATGGTCGCTGATCACTGTTGTTTGATTGACAATTTCACATACACTCTTGAATAGTTGAATTCATGCACTAGTATACTTGATGTTGTGCGCTAAAAATCAATGAAGGTAGTGCGCTGAAAATCAGCGAAGGTAGTGCGCTAATGTATATCGCTTGAAGGATTGCATCATTTACATATTTTGGATTGATACGCATGATGTGATGCGCTGGAAAACCGTCGATGGTCACAACTACATTGTGTGGGAAAATGCATACACATTTATTGCTTAATATCGATAGTTTAATGTTTGCACCACAGACACATTAGTTTAACAATCCATTCACGTTCCGCTGTTCTCTTTGAGGTAGTATCATGAGGCTGACATCCACCTCTAATGTTGCTCCTACTAATTGCTGCTACTACAATATACGGTTACGTAAATTGGTTTATGCTCACCCTACGTTTAATAGATCAGCGATTCAATCGTTGACATCTTTATACTTCTTTTATATTGAAACTATTATTAAGCTGAATGATAACTATAAACGCATAAAGTGGATTGTAACTGTGTTATGAAAGGTTCTTGTAGTCTACACTACCGAGACTTACCTCTTATCATTCGTTAGAATCGAAACATACAATCGATCACGGGTACTACACCTCTACATTATGCTCCTATAGAATAAATGAAGAAATCAGTGTTTTCTAAACATAAAATCTTATGAAACGGGAAATGTGCGGAGGACCCATTTTTTTTAAGCCCTTACAATTTTTTAGTAATTTATGTGAATTTTGAATCTTAAACTTAAAAATTAATGAATTATTTGTAAAATACTGCATTTTGCAAATATTCTAAATTTGGACTGAGCGACGCAAAATATTTTAAAAATTTTACATTCAAATCGCCAAAAAAATACACATATTAATTGTCCAATTTGTTATTATGACTAATAGATTTAAAACTTTTGACAAAATTTCAAAGGTGCAACATCTTATCAGGATAGCCATGCGTAGCCGAGAGTCTCTTGCTTGCTCTTTTCAGCTTTTCTTCTATCCAGAGATTTCTCGTAGCCGACCTTCTTCCCGATGGCTTCAAATGTGATGAATCTTGTCTTTGCGCCCAACGGAATAGGTCCCAGGTACGGCCTTATTCCAAGTATGAACTTATTTTCATACCACTTCTCGATCATCTACACGTACTGACTAGACATAAATGCGACTCAGAAAAAAAGTCTGGCCATCATTAGATGTGCATCTTCTGATTGCAAAGGTTGATTTACGTCCAACTTTATAGGTGGTGGCCCCTTATACCAGTAGCACTCCAAAGCCATGAGAAAGGCTATGAATAAACAATAATCTACACTTTCTTGGACTATAGTATCTGCACTTCCTCTATTTATCAAAACTTTAGTAGCACGTCTCAATACTTTACCATAGTTGAGCTTGAGTCAATTCTTGGAATAAAAGGCCAATTGATTTGTCGCTCGGCTGGTTTTGTTTTCTCCCAAGGGTCTCTTCTCTTAATTGGTGCATAGTAAGGGTCGACCCTTTTCCAGCTTGGTGCCCTTATGTACTCCTGAAGCTGCTCACCATTATTCAACATCATCACGATCCTCCAGGAGGGTTGTGGACGTATGGCGCTCACGAGGTTGCTGAGCTTTGGATATTCTTCTATAGCTACTTTCTTTGCCCCCCCCCCCTCGTTCTCCTTTCTTATAGGTCTTCCGGGATTCATCAGATTGTTTTCGATCCTCTTACCGTCTTTTGGTCTTTTCTATGGATTTCTCGGGCAGCTTCCTTGAGGGCCTTGCCAAATAGTCGTCCAAGGCTATGGCACTCTTCGTATCAGGAATCCTTGGTGTTGAACCCCCAAAATTTGATTCACTGAAAATATCGCTCTTTTCTTCTGGAGGGGGTGAAGAAAGTCCCATAGTAGGGGGCTGCACAATCTCATCAAGTGGATCTTGATCAGAAAAATTAACATCAGGTGGTGATGGAAGCGAAAATAGTTTACGAGTGGAGGGTAATGGGTTAGTTATGAGGTTATACTGAGCTGTTGGTGAAATGAACTGTGTATAAGTGGACTCTTCCACTTATACACAGTTGCCCCACTCGCCTTCTTGTTTTTCTGAACCATTTTTATCCTACCAACCTTCAGCACTTCCATTCACTTGTTCAACCACATCCACTTCTGACACCATACCCCCTACATCGCCTCTTAAAACTGATGACCGAACTGGAGAGATAGACGAATCTCCAAAAATGGACAAATCTTGAAAATTCGAAAAAAAGACGAAACTCGAAAAACAAACGAAATCCGAAAATCAGACGAACTCGAAAAACAGACGAAACTTGAAAGATAGATGAACTCAAAAAACAGACGAAACGCGAAAGATAGACAAACTCGAAAAATAGAAGAATCATGAAAGATAGATGAACTCAAAAAAGAGACGAATCTCAAAAAATAGATGAATCTCAAAAAAATTTAGAAAGCAAAACGAGGGGCGAATGCAGTAAAAAGAAAAAAAAGGTGGCTGTCGGATGCAAAAAGGTGGCCATCGTTGGATGGAATTTGATGCAAAAATGTAGTATGGCGACTGGAGATAAAGTAGATGGCGGATACAAGCTGGCGGATTCAAATTTTGTTGTGGGATGGAAGTATTTGTTGGTGGTGGGCGGATGGAACTGATAGGTACAATGGCGGATACAAAGAGAGAGTATGTGTGTAAGATGGCGGATACAAATAGAGCTGAAGGTGGTGGATGCAGATGGAGTATACAAATAGCGGATATAGATGGCGTATAGAAATAGCGGATACAGATGGCGTATACAAATAGTGGATATAGATGGCGGATACAAATAGAGGGTACCTGTGAAAGATGGTGGATGCAGATAGAGCTGAAGATGGCGGCTGGATTCACGTGGCAAGTGAATCAGATGATGCATGCATGTGAAGGAGAGATGAGATAGCGGTCAGTTTGAAATTGATGGCGACTGCAACTAGCTCTGAAAAATAGTTATATGAAAGTATTTTTGAGAGCGATCAGTGTGCAGTTGAAATCGACTGAATTGGATGCAAAGTCCGGAAAAGCGCCAGAGATTTGCTAATCTGACATGAGCTCTCTTGAGAATTATGAAAGAAGGAAAGAGCGTGCGATGAATTTATAGGAAAATTTGAGGGTAGGCGACGAATGCAAGTATCATGGGGAATGTTGGTGGAATTCTAGATCAAAAAATATCTTTCAAGCCCGTTTTTAAAAACGAAGTGTTCACATATTATTTTTGTATTTTTCAAGAGTATCAAATAGAGGGTATTGTAGAAACTTTGGGTAGGAATATACATGGAAAAAAAAAACTCTAACCGTTAGACACAAGAAAAGAATAGAAGAAAATGAGAAGAAATCCTAAAATGCACCTCAAACAGGATCTATGGTAAAGGTTTCTTCATAGTGTCGCCGTAGACGGCTACCATTGCCTAATGTGTCAAGGGGTATGCCTTCTAGCGTCTTCAATTGTAGGACACCATTTGTAAAAATCTTCTGGACAACATGAGGACCTTGGCTACGGAATTTCAATTTGCCTGGATGGACTTTGGAAGATGTGTAAAGTAAAACTTTATCACCATCATGAATATCCTTGGTGCAGACATGACGATCATGCCAGGCCTTCTATCGTCGTTTGTGGACTAACTGTGCATGGTAGGATATAAGACGTGTTTTACATAGTTTTGTCAACTTGAAAAGTTGATTCTGAACTTGGTGTTGATAAGCATTATCATCACACAAGTCTTTGGCAAAAGCCAAAGTGACGCGTAAGGATGGAATCGAAAATTCCACTAGCATAACAACCTCTTGGCCATATACCAACTCAAAAGGTGTTTTCCAATATGTGGCTCACTTTGGCATTGTATGGTAGGCCCAGATAGTAGAGAATAACTTCGTTTCCCAGTTTGATCGACTGGTTTCTACTATCTTGGTTAAGATTTTACAAATCATTTTATTGGTAGACTCAGATAGTCCATTGCATCTAGGATAGTACGGGGTACTCTTTTGTTGGATAACGAAGTAATGAGTCAGTAAACTGTTGATGACTTCATTAAGGAAGTGAGAACCTCGATCACTGACAAGCTCTATTGGACAATCAAATCTAGTGATGATGTTTTTATAGAGGAAGCGTGCTACAAACTTTGCGGCGGCTTTGCGTGTTGCTCTAGCCTCTATCCACTTTGTTGCACAATCGGTGGCAATCAAGATATATCGTGATTGCGTGCCACGTGCTGCTAGACTAACAGGTCCAACAAAATCAATACCCCATTTGTGAAAGGCTTCGCTTTCAAGTATTGGAGTAAGGAGACTGTGATTAGCTCTTTTGGTATTCTTTGCGCGTTGGCAAACGTCACAAACTTTTACATAAGCGTAAGTGACTTTGAAAAGGGTTGGCCACCAAAATTCAACCAAAACATTGCCCTAGCAGTAGCATCAGAGGAGAAATGTCCACTCCCAATACCCTCATGTTTCAAGGCAATAATCTCTCGGACTTCAAACTCGTGGGCACAACGACGTGTAATACCATCAACACTTAACTTATATAGTTGTCCCACAATAAGATGATATGGTAAATATTTCATAATAAGTTTGATTTTTTGCGGTTTGGTCAATTGAGAATCGATCTCCCTAGTGAGATATCTAGTCATATCATCTGTCCATAAAAAAGTCGCATCTATAAAAAATAGACACGCATCTGACAACTCATCATTTATTGGCTCATCAGACGTTTCAGCATTAGGTAATCATGAAAGATGATCAGCCATAAAATGTTGTGATCCCTTTCGAATAACAACTCGAAAGTTGAACTCTAAAAGAATCAACAACCATCGTGCAATTTGTCCAGTTTTGCAAGGTTTATTCAATAGGTAAAGAAGAGCATAATGGTCAGCATAGAAAACAAACAATTGGTCGAGCAAATAATGTTGAAATTGTTGAACAGCATAGACCATTGCTAGTGCTTCTCGATCTGTTGTGGAATAGTTTACCTCAGCTCGAACAAGCTGACGACTCAGGAAATGGATTGGAAAATCCTTTCCATATTCTCCGGGTTGCGTTAAAACAACACCAATAGCCTACTTACTAGCATCCGTAGGGCACGCGAAGAATTGGTGCGGTAACTAAAGCCTGTTTAAGATCTTCAAAGGCTTTAATTCTATCTTCTGTCCACCTTGGATTGATAACGATTTGATATACTAATCGCGCTATATCAGCGTAGTGTATTATAAAAATTCAATAATAAACTGTGTGGCCTAGAAAGATGTAAATTTCTTTCATTGTGCTGGGTAGGGGCATTTCAAGAATGACTCTGATCTTTTCAAGATCAGTGGCAATACCATTTTGAGAAATAATATGGCCCAGGACCACACCATGGGTAATTTAATGAAATTCCGAACCTTTGACAGCAAATGAAAACTTGTTCAAGGGCATCGAGATGCTTATCTTGAGAGGAATGCACACCAAGATCATCAAGATAAATCTCTAGATTCTTGTGCAACAGATCCTTGAAAGCTCGTTGCATCACCCTTTGAAATGTGGATGGGACATTGCATAGACCGAATGGCATATTGTTTTATATGCAAGGTACCAAACTCTATAACAAAAGCCATTTTGAAATGATCTTTAGGAGCAATTTGGCTAAGAAATAGCCACTAAAACCATTGAGGAAGCTAAAAGCTTCAGCTTCTACCATATCTTTGAGGATTTGTGTAGTCAGAGGTAAGGGAAAATGATCCTTCTCTGCTTGATCATTAAGTTTCTTTAAATCCACACAGATACAAAGTTTACCATTCTTCTTTGGCACCACCACAATTGGTGATACCCAACTTGTATGCTCGATTTCATAAATGAAACCAACATCAAGAAGCTTCTAAATATCTTCTTGTATCTTCTCAAAATATGTTGGATTGGTGCGATAAGGTTTTGCGCAAATAGGTAGGGCACCATCTTGCAATGGGATTGTATGGACAACAACTTCAAAAGGAACCCCTTTCATCTCTTTATAATTCCATTCAAAAAGTATTTGCACAATAACTATTTCAAGTCCCGTAATTGGGTTGGATTCAGGTGGGCTCCTACATGTACGATACGGTCAATGTCTTCATCAGCATCCTTCAAATTAAGAGGTATGGTCTTTGCAGGTCCTTTAAAAGAAGTAGATGATGGCTGAGGCTCCCGTTTTGGCTTAACCATACTGATGACGACATCATCAGTGGTGTAATCCTTAAAATGCTAGGGAACCTCATAAAGTGGATCACCAACTAGCTCGTGTGGGATCTTAGGAATATCCTCTATAGATTTACTTGTAGATGATGAAGCGTGACTAGGATTTCTCTGACTTTGAATGAAAGGTTTGATTGGCTATTTCAGCTTTTCACGCATTTGGAATTGCTTATCAGTCAATCGTACATCAACCCTTGATTTGTTTAGTAGCATGTGAGAGATTTGTGGATTGGTAATAGTAGGCATGCATGAATGTTTTGGTGTTTTTTCACGAACTAAGTCTTCGTCAATGGTGTTCAAGATTTCATCATTGTGTACATGCCATTGATAGACTTTGAGTTTGGGTCAGTATACACGAGTGTGGACTGGTTGTGGATGTTGCACACAAGCCAATGGTGATTGAAGCTTAATCTCTTTCGGTATACGATGCTTTCCTAAACAGTCGGGATCCAGCAAGTGAGTTAGATGGTTGTCAGATAACTCATGTTCTCCCCCAGTAAGAATTCCATCCTCATTGGTGGATATGTTCATAACAAAGACATCGTCAGACATCCACTCAATAGGGAGTGCATCTATCATGTACAAGGACAAGATGGGAGTGTTGATATTGGTGGAGTGTATAGTGATTTCAATTGGGTCATCTTGGTAAACTTCTTGTGCACAGAGACTGGATTTGACATAATCGATGGTCGCTAAGGCATGTCCCCAATTGATGATATCGGAACTCTGCACGTAATGATCCTTTATGGTAAAATCGATACTATCGGGGTCATCATAGGTGGTTGAGGACCAATCATCTTCAACGGATGTAGGCTTTATCTTTACGGTGGAATCAACTGAGATTCTTATATCTCTGTTGCCAAAAACAAATTTGTTTTTCTTCCAATCTTGAATCACTCCGGCCATTTCTAACCAAGGTGTCCCAAGAAGGAATTGATAGATGTGCAATTCATCAGGAAAATATAGCACGACACACTCTATGGTAAAAATCAAACCAACAATTTTGATGGGCAAATTGCTTATGTGACCGGCAGGTGTCGTCATTCCTTGGTCAGCCATACGTAATTTGTACTTAGGCTTTTCCAATGTGGATATTCCCCATGCCTTTGCTAAGGACAAGGCGATAATATTCATGCAAGAGCCACTATCAAGAATGGCTTGTACGGATGGAGAAGATTTATATTGCACTAGTAAAGTGATGTTGTTGCCTTTAGCAACACCTATATGAAGTAAGCTCATGTCAACAGTCTAAACCACTTCAGCATTTTCCGGTTGTCTTGATGCAATATGGCATCCCGCAGGTGTTTGGAAAACTTGATGGCCGTGTAGAAGGGCATGGTGATTTGAGCTTGTAAGAGATAAAAAAGAACCTCTATTCCTCATGGTGGTTGCCCCTGCATAGGTAACTGGGTGGATGGCGGAGTAGAAATTCTAGCTTTAGCTCTATCAAACTCATCTCGGAACTCATGGTATTGCCTTTGAGATTCTATAGGGTCAGGGTAAGATTGTGGAATCATGGAAGTATTAGCAGGAGGGTGTGGATGGGATGGGTCCTTGTTTTCATCTAATGCCCGTCGATGTTGCGTGCGTGTGACAGCATGCAACGGCTCTTCTGATACCCTACGTGCTGAAACAATATTTTTGGTTTGGTTAGGGCAATCTTTATAGCAATGCTTCTTGATACAATCAGCACATTTAGCTACAAAGTCATATCGAAATCTACATTCACTCTGGAAGTGAGTGGTTTCTTCACAAACAAAACATCTCTTTTGAAGTGCTGAAGGAAAAATAGCATAACCATTTTGATCAAGTTCAGTAGTGTCATAGACTGGTGTGTCATAGGAGGTATTCTGCACTACATGGGCCTGAACTGGAAGGCAGTTTTGTTGGGTTGGCCTGCTGGGTGGAGTTGATCCTCTTGGAGCTGGAAGTGCCAAGCGTTGTTGTTGTGACAGTAGTTGTTGTCTAGGTAATTCTTGGAGTTGGACTAGTGTCATATAACCTGGGTTATATGGTGCTTGTGGGTGTGTGCGTGGGGCATATTGCTGAGGTCAAGAGTATTGCATGTTGTGTGGGTTGTACCTACAACTGGATGTGGTATGGGTGGTTGTATCACACAGTATACAGTGTTGTGGTTCGTAAGGACGCTGTAATGGACACTCATTACCGGTATGTGGACCATGACATTGTGGGCACCAGGTGTATTCTTGCCGATGGATAGTATTACCGGATGGCAGTTGCCCTAGCAACTGACTTTGGAAAGATTTCAAGGCTTGCTGAAACTCTTTGTTGAGTTTCTCCATTTGTTGTTGATGTTTTTGATTCATAAACTCAAACTGAGATTTCCAGACCTGGTCGGAATCTTGGGGCTCACTTGGATGGTTATCAGGGAATACACTGTGAGATTTTTTCTCTTTCTGGTCCTCATCATCAGAACCTTCATCTTCTTCACGAATGGCATCGGACATAGCAGATTTAAGAGTAAAATACTCTTCGCTAGATTTAAGCTCTTTCTGGATGCATCTGGGAAGACCAACGAGCTGAAACCATATAATCAACATTTAATTAGTTGGTTGTTCTTGTACTTGACTTCTGAGATGCTTAAAGCACTCAATATAGTCTTTTATTTTTATATTACTAAGGTGTACAAATGGACTTTTTGTGAGTATTTAAGAAAAGACTCTTTCAACTCTGACCAGTCTTGTCAATCGTCACGTGTTTGATCTAGTACAGATCATTGTGTACATCGGAGATTTATTATCAAATGATAAGGATATTCACGCATCTGCTCCTTCGCTTTGATTGTTCGAGGACACTGGTCCTTCAACATCTTGAGACCTAGTTCCATTGGTGAGAGGGCTGATGCGAAAAATGTGAAACGCAAATTGCAAATATCAATCAGACTCTGAAATGAAACAAACGAAACGAAGCAAAATTGGACGGATGGATTTCAGATATGATTGTTGGTCAGTGCCGGCTATATCATTCCTACAATCCTCCAGAATGTAGATAGACATTGTTGACCTACGTTTTAGATTAATATAGCATTCAACAAAAAAATAAACCAGTGTGCGGAATAGACAAAACAAGTGACTGAGATACACAAGCGATAGCAGACAATAAATTATTCAAGATCGGACAAAATTAAGAGTGATATGTGCGTAATAGCTACCGTATCATCTAATGATCCTCTTACTTTTTGAGCGCTGTATGACAGACCCACACAATGCATTGACATGAGAGAAGTGATGGTCTCCCACGAGTAATGTCTCGTTTACTAGCGTACTTCCTGGATCTTTGTGGATTCTGCTTACAAAACTTGTCTTGCTCACAAACGGACTTCTATTATGTATTCTGTGTGTTGTGTTTTTCTATCTGCTACTATATGTATCTTATACATTCAGAGTAGCACACCAGATTGGATAGACTAAACAATCTATAAATAAGCATGGATTAAAAGAGAGATGGGTTAGGCATGTCCTAAAGCTCTTCCGCTGATGTCATCATATCAGATCAGGGTTTTGTACTTCATAATACTTGCATGATCTTCCTGATCCTTTGGAACTTGAAGGTTGAAAACTGTCGCAAAGATTTTTGTGTCGCTTCGAGCCGTTTGACTTTCATATCATCTGACTTTCTCCTGCTGTATCAAGAAAAATTTTCTTTCGCAAACTTTTCGTTGTATTGTAGCAATAGGCTGGCTTGCGAATCTTTCTTTGTTTGATTTGTCACTCGAATGAGGTGCGACTCAAACATCTTCGCCTAAATGTTCGTGATCTGCTCCCTCTGTCACAATTAGTAGATCATAGTATTGTCTTCCAAGGACTTCATAACTGACAGGATCATCGTTGGCCATCGTTCTGCTCTCATCAAATTTGACATCTCTAACTGTCTTCATTGTGTTTGTCTCTAGCATATAGACTCTGCAGTATGACGAATGATTGTCATATCCTACAAGATATCCATGTTCTGCTTTCTCATCAAGCTTCTTTCGAAGCTTATCAGAAACATGTGCATGACTTGCATAGCCACAAATACGGATGTGAGTTAGATTGGATTTTCTACCCCACCATAATTCATGTGGTGTGATGTGAGGAACACCAAACTTTCCTGTCCTATTCTGAATGTAAGTAAATGTAGCTACTGCTTCATCCCACAACACTCTTGGAGCCTTTGAATAGGCCATCATGCACCTAGCAGCTTTCATTAGAGTCCCATTCTTTCTTTTTGCAACACCATTGTGTTGCGGTGTGTAAGATGTAGTTCTTTTGTGAATGATTCCATGATCATTGCAGAAGTCAATGAACTGATTTGAGATGTATTCTCCACCTCAATCTGTTCTGATCTGCTTCACTTTATTACCAATGCATCTTTCTGTCCAATTCACATACTCTATGAATTTGTCAAATGCTTCTGATTTATTGTAAATAAAGTAGACTCTGGAAAACTTACTGTAATCATCAATAAAGGTTATATAATACTTTGAGCCTCCTACTGATATCACATTGAAAGGTCCACAGATGTTAGAATGTACAAGCTCCAAAATCTTTGTAGTTTTGTAGGAGTCTTTGACAAAAGGAGTACGTGACATCTTACCCTTCAGACATGCATCACAAGTCATCAAATTGGTTTCATTCGAGATGCTCACCCCTGTGATTGCTCCATGATGGCTTGTTTGATATAGTGTCATTGAATTCATATGGCATACTCTCCTGTGCCATAGAGTAATTGGCGAATTATCATGAGTCTGATGTACTTGATTTGTAGGTAGGCGTACCTTCAAGTGATACAGATTGTTTTTTCTTCTTCCTTGAGTGATGAAGGTATTGGTACTTGCATCAACAATATTGCATGCTTTGTCTGAGAATGTCACATGCATCTCTGCATTAGCTATTCTTGCCACTGATAGCAAGTCCTATTGCAGCGTAGGCACGAACAGAACATCTTTGATTTGTCTCTCTACCGTTTGTGTTGAGCCATAGTGAACCAATACCATTCACTTGATGCTTTGATCCATATCCAAGAACGATAAATCTTGATGAATCTGCACGTCAGAAATCAGACATTATCTGTCTTGATGTAACGCAGTGCGAGGTAGCTCTCGAATCAAGAATTACCTCCTGTGTGTCAGACATTGATATTACACATGTTTGCATAGATGTAGGCAGTTGAATTCTCATGATTCGATCTTTCTTCGCCCATCCTTGAGCACTCTAGCTCCTCGACATAGGATGAACTATTGTTGTTCTCCTATCTAGTTTGAGCTGATTTGTTTCTTTGAATTCATTAGAGATGTATTCTCCTCTGTTGTAGGACCTCAGTGCTTTAATTCTTGTACCAGTTTGACTTTTTGCATGCTCTTTGAATTGTCGAAATACTTTGAAGCCTCCGATTTTTGCTTACTGAAGTAGATAGCTATTCTTCTTGAATATTCATCAACAAAGGTAATAAGCATCAAGAAATGATGGAGTTTGCATTGGAACACATATATCTAAGTGAACAACATCAATAACATCTTTTGATGCATGCCTATGACTTGATCTAAATGGAATCCTAGTATGCTTCCCAAGGATGCAGCTATACAGATAGGGAGGTCGACTTTGGTGGTCGGATAATTGAGATCAAGTGCTAGGGGTTGTCTGGACATGTTCGATACATATGCATAATTCAAGTGTCCTAATCTTTGATGCCATAATAATGCTTTATTGACAAGAACAGAGGCTTTCAAAGCAGAATACCAATGTGCCAATCTATATAAGTATCCATGTCTCTTGCCGAGTGCAAGGACCTTATTTGTCCTATTGATAATTCGACATTGATCAGACTCGAACTCTACCTTATGAACTAAATCAGTGACTATACTTATTGATAACAGATTCGTAGAGAGCTTCGGTACATAAAAAACATTGATAGTAGATTAAATTGATCATGCTAGAATTGCAATCTTATAGTGCCTTCACCTTCGATAGTGTGAGTGCTATCATCGCGAAGATGAATGTATTTCTTTGTACTATAAGGCGTATGGGAGTGAAAATGCTCACGATGACTGGTCATATGTTGAGTAGCTCCAGAATCCAGAAACCAAAAATTATCTGATAGTGCCTTTTGGTCTTTGACCATAAATGCTCATTCATCCATGTCGAGTTCGAAGGTGTTGTGACTCCATTCGCCTGTTGATCTGGTTGCTTGCTGGCATTCTTCGCTTTGAGCACCCTATAATCCTGGATTTCATGATTAGTGCGCTTGTAGTACTTACAGAACATCTTCTTTGACTATGCATTTGATATCATATAAACATGTTGAATAAGCACCTCTAAAATGGTTTGTTTTCCTGGAGAAACTTTGAAATCAATAATCCGCCCTTTTTAGTAAGATACTTGGCCTTTTTCTTTTGGTGAAAAGCTTCTCTCGCCAATGGATGCATCAGTACCCAAGAAGCCTTATGATATTCATGGGCAATCCATGTGCCATCGTCTTGCCTCTCATTATAAAAAATTGCAGAGCTTGAAGAGTTCACGTTTGAACTTGGTATTTTCAGTGGAAATTTCGGTAGAGCTTCGCTAGCAAAGATGACAAATGACTCGAATTCAGCCCTTAAATAGCGGAATTTAGAGTGCGTATTAGGTGAAATTCACTTTCCCTTGTTCAGTTCCACCCAAATTTTGACAGGCACCTTCTTCACAAAATTATAAGACCTCAGGGAAGTCTGCGAGAGTTCAGAAGGTGATTTGACTGCTATGCAAAGATTCTGTGAGCATTCAGGTTGTCTGCAAGGGTTCAACTCTCGTAGGAAGTGATCTCTCGCATACATGCCAGCTGATAGTATGCTTCCAATCTACCAGACCGGAAATTCAAATTTGCCCAAACATGAATTGTGTTTTCCAGGTCAGGCGAGTTATGTTACATAGAAGCCACTATGTCAAGAACCGATTGGGCCACATGGACATAAACAGCGAGGAAAAAAAAAACTCGTAACAAACGGCCCTTCTAAGTTTGAGAACTCCTTTAATGCATAAATCTTATACACATGTTGGATTATGAAATATACTATCACTCTCATGGGAACAAACCTCCACATGACAAATAGCTTCATCTCCTTGATGCTTGTGTGCTTGGATCTAGGGTTGAGGGTAGGATAGAAAATGCCCACTACAATTTTGGCACCGTTGCTTGGGAGAACGCCAATTTTTTAGTTTTCAACAGGTTTGGATAGATGTTAACTTGCATTTAGGCATCTTGTTTTGGCATAATAGAGTTAAAATTGCATTTTAGAATTAGAATTAAATTGAGAGAGATCTTGCTTGATTTGAGTGGATTTTCTTGTTTGAAATCTAATTTGATTGTTGATCCATTTGGATCTGAGAAATCAAAAAAAAAAAAACAAAGAAAATTGTTCATTTTTGCCATTTTGGTGAAAAAGGAGGCAAAATCGTCATCAGTCTTGATAAATTTTTGTTCCCTGACAAAGAACCTTCGCCGAGTTGTAAACAGCACTGCCTTCATACATACAATCTTCAGTTTGAAGGGCGAAGCTTAATTCCCAGGAGATTTGCAAAAACAGAACAAAAACCATCATGAAACCACAAAAAATCCTAAAAAATAGAAAAAGAACCTTCGCACGTTCTACTAGACATAGATGTTATTTAGATCTATCTACTGTGAGGTTGGCGAAGAATAAAACCAGAAATAGAAGGCCAAATTGACTGTTCATCTAGTTGTTGGTAACCTTTTGTGAAAAGTTCAACACCTTTTACAAAAATATCAGTTCTCTGAGAAGAACCTTCACCATAGTCAAAGTCAGTCCAACATACTATTTTTGATAATCAGTGAGTTGGGCGAACGTTAAGTCAATATCAGTTGTTATATTGATCTATTTTTGTCAAAAAACTCTTTTTAAAAAAAATAATAGTATTATTCATTATCCTTCACCAAAACTTTCGACAACTTGTCTAAGGATTCTAAATGTAGTATTCTATCATTTTTGAGTTCAGCAAAGTTTAGATCTATCAAGATCATCCAAAAAGTCTATTTTAATCTTTGCCAAGCTACAAAAACTTTATTGTTTATCATAAAGAACCTTCGCCAGTTCTACCCTAGCCTTTTTTATACCAGATATAGTCACTGTCAATCCAGCGAAGGTTAAATTGAATCTTCCAAATTCTAAATGCAATTGCCAAAAACTTGATAAAGAATCTTGTAGCCTCTAATTGAGACCTTCCTAATGCATCAAAAATCACCCAAATTTAGTAAGCCACGTGTGATATCGGAATTACTCAAGTTCATAAACCTAAACTGAGTTTTGACCTACACAAGATCCAATCTACATATGCAAAAAACTCAATTTTTGAGTAGAAATCAATCTAGCATGCTCTAGCATTGGTATCTCCTCCAAATATTTAATAAATGTGGTTGATCCTTTTATAACCTAAAACACAAGAGCTCTGATACCATGTCAAGAATTTCAGATCATTAAGATCCAAATTGTGTCCCTTAATCTTTGCTTAGAAAGACAACACAACATACAACATTGCCAATGTAGAAAAATCAATATCTACTCAATGAAAGAGATGCAAACTCAATTAGAAGTTGATCAAACATCAAATATATGATAAAATGAAGTTTCTGTCAATACAATATCAGTACCCCATTGTATTTCCCATGTGTGGATCTAGAAATAACAAAATATGAGCATTCTACACACAAGATTTCCATATATTATCAAGATAGTGCACCAATTGATAGATGAATCCAAGAAAACTCATGTATAAGCATGAAATGAGAGAGAGAGAGAGGGAGAGAGAGAGAGAGAGAGAGAGAGAGAGAGAGAGAGAGAGAGAGAGAGAGAGAGAGAGAGAGAGAAGATGTCTTTCTCCACAAATTTACATTTTTATAGCATATCCATGTCTTATTAATGAGTATTTGGTTTTTCTCAATACCCTATCAACAATGTAACTAGATTCAATGCATCTAACATGCAAATTTGAATGTGTCCAAACTCAAGCTCCAACTTTCCCACACTTTCCAAAAGTGGTAATTCAAATGAACATTGACTAAAATAACTTTCATAAAGATTATCTCTAAGTCTAAAATGCATATTGGCCTAGTATTGACAATTAACCAAAATATGACTAAACTTGACTAAACTAGCTGAAATTTCTCACACATTTTTCATAAAGGGTAAGTAGAAATGGTCTTTGTTGGTAACGACATTGAGCTTCTTGTAGTCCACACAGATTCGAAGTTTTCCATTTTTCTTAGGCACCATCACGATTGGTGACACCTTGTCTGTGTGCTCCATCTCATAGATGAATCCTACATCGAGAAGCTTCTTTAACTCTTCTTTAGTTAGTTGGGCGTAGTGCAGATTAGACTGATAAGGCCTACTAATAGCGGATTTCACTCCATCAACCAACGAAATGATGTGAACCTCCACATCATCTTCTTTGTACAATCATCTGCACAAATGTAAATTGTATATAGTTGATCAGTGTAATCAATTAATGAAGTAGTTAATGAGACAGACATTGTAGATGCTTTCGTGCATCGATTCTTTCTTCATACTGATTGTCAATAATAAGCTCATAGCTTTTATAGAGTGAAGTTAGATTCTTGAGCACGCGGTTTCACCCACTATTGTCTTGACAAGGTAAAACAAAGCCAAAAAGTATATATAGTACTAAATTCACAGGGTATGGGTGTATATCAGTTTAAGCATAATATAAATATGTATACTAGATTTGCCATAATTAAAAAAGCTTTGCAATAGATTTTAGACAGAGACACATAGCTAAGTGTTAGGGATAATCCATGCCATGATAACCCTCATGACTTGTTGAAATAATTCCAAGTTGTCATGTGCCAGTGTCATTTTCCCTAAGCATATCCATGCTTTTCAAAGATAGGCAAGTCAAAAACCTATACTATTAATTCATTAAGCAATATAAACTGATGAGGTAGATAAGTTTAACAAGGTCTTGTTATGGCTTGCTAGGATACCAACATGCGATTAGGGCAAAGCCATGCCATGCTAATCCGTTATATTGTTGTCTAAACTCTCACACAAATTCATGCATTTAAAGACTAGAAAAACCCTAATTTCATGACAACATTAGCCATTTACTGAAATGGTTTAACTAATCACAAGAAACTACAATGTGTTATAGTTGAACGTGGGTATCTAGTAAAAGTACAGTTGATTTGCATAAAGTTTAGACAAGTTTGTTTTAAGCACTCTGTGATACTAGATATAGTTTTATATTTCAATAGGTCTAAAGAACTAAGAAATGTTTTCCCATGAGTTACATCCTTTTATAGCAGGTCCAAACCTAAATTCAAACTTTGGTTTCCCTCCATAATGAAAACCCTACTATTTTTTAAACTAGATTCAATGTATGTATTGCTGAAATTGAATCTCTCCAAAACTCGTGTTTTATAGTTTTCCACACTTTCCAAAAGTGTTTATCCAAATGCTTTTAGACTAATATAACTTTGAAAAGTCAAACTCTAAGTCTAATATGAAAATTGGTCTCAATTGTCAAATATACAAATATGACCAAAATAGCAAAACTAATTGAAATCTTTCACACTCCCTCTTCAAATAGTTTAAGCATAGACATTGAAAACACTCCAAGTGAGGTCCTATGCTTCATGAACAAGTCCTTTTCCAGTGATTTGGTGAAAATATCAGCTACACATTCCCTTGAGGACACATGTTGAAGATCCACCTCCTTTGCCATGACTTGCTCCCTCACAAAGTGATATGCCACCTCAATATGCTTGCTCCTAGCATGAAAGATAGGATTGGTTGCCAACCTTTGGGCTGATAGATTGTCATAGAACATGATTTGGCTCTTTAAAAAGTCCAGCAAATGAAGATCCTTGATCATCCTCTTGATCCATACCATCTCCTTTGTGCAATGTGTAAGAGCTTTGTACTTGGCCTCACTAGATGACAATGAAATAGTGGCTTGTTTCTTTGACATTCATGATATAGCTCCATCACCTGTGAAAATACAATGAGCACTAATGGATTTCCTATCCATTTATCTCCAGCATAGTCTGAATCTAAAAATTCAGACAAGTTAGGTGATGATCCCTCATACAATATGCCAAATTCTTGAGTTCCAATGATGTACCTCCTAACTAGGATTTTGCATGAATTGGCTCAATCTTCCAACACAATAGCTTAGATCTTTCTCTTGTAATAGTTAGATAGATGATTGAACCAACTAGCTTCCTATAGAGAGTAATGTCCTCAAAGGACCTTTCATTACCTCTTATATTTAGCTTTACATGTGACTCCATAGGTGTATCACAAGACTTTGCATCTACCATACAAAATCTTTCTAGAATAGAATTAGCATAATTCTCTTGACAAATTAAAGTAGATTGAGAAGATCGAATTACTTCTATGCCTAAATTTACGAAGATCATGCACCTCAAATTCCTTCTTAAGAGCACTCTTGATATCCTCCACATCTTGATTGTCTCCACCACTCAAGATGATATCATCTACATAGATTAGCAAGATGGTAACATCATTTCTAGCAAACCTAATGATCATACTCATTCATAACAATGCCTTGAGAGAGTAAAAAAGTGTTAAGCTTAGCATACCAACTGCTTGGTGCTTTCTTAAGGCCATATAAGCTCTTTTGTAAAAGACACACATGATTTGGCTTTGTAGGTGAAATGTAGCTTTCGGGTTGCTCTATGTACACTTCCTCCTCAAGATCACCATTCAAGAATGCATTTGTAATGTCCAATTGCCATAGATCCCATCCATCAAGAGTAGCAAGAGAGATGATGACCCAAATGCTTACCATCTTTGCCACGGGTACAAAGGTTTCATCATAGTCAATCCCATGTTCTTGAGCATATCCTTTTGCCACCAACCTTTCCTTGTACTTGTTGATAGATCCATCTTGGTTTGTCTTCACCTTGAAGATCCATTTCCATCCAATAGCTTTCTTGTCCTTAGGTAACTCCACCAATCTCCATGTTCCATTCCTCATATTAATACTCAAGATTTATTTCTTGGATCCACTCCTCTTTGTTTCTTGTTTCATCTACACATGTAGGGTCATCTAAAGGGGTTAGGAAAGCAACATAATTTCCAACAACTACTTGCTTACCCTTTTCATTATAAGTGAGCCTTGAAAGGTTTTGTCTTTTCCATGATGTTTTCCTTGGCTTTTGACTTGATGATGGTCCTTCATCATCACCATCTAAAGTATGATCCTTTTCATCAACATCCACATCACTATCAAGAATGTTAGATCCATCCACATCACGATGTGGGGTTGATGATCTCTCGTAGTATAGCCCTTCCGCCTGTCAAAAAAGGTTAGATCACTGGATAGGTGCCTAATTATGCATAGATGCTACTTTTAGTTAATTTCCTACTTTCTCCCTTAACTCTACTCACCACTATACTACTCCTCTTTAACTCTACTCCTCTACACTAACATTCATCATAGTTTGGTTGAAGGGAAGGAAAGAGAAGAAGAGATTGAGAAGAGAAGAGAAAGAGAGAAAAAGAGAGTGAGGGTGGAGGTTAGCTCAAATGCTCCTTATGCTTGCTAATGGAAAAACATTCACTATTGGCAAACAATAAACATGGAAATAGAAAGCAAGAGAAAATACAACCAAGAGCAATAGCAAGTAGTGAATAGCAATTGAGGATGCTTCTCTTTGAAAAATGGTAGAGTTTCCTCCTTCTCATTAAGCATGGAAATAGTGTACAAATGGTGCCTTTTTATAGAATGGGGAAGGCCCTTGCCCCTAAATCTTATTGGCTAATATTCACAATGATCCTAGCCATTCATCTTGGACCCAACTTGATCCAAGGGTCTACAAAAAGTACATTAGAAATCACAAGATTCATGTGAGTCCCAATTTGGACCCAACTCTAAAAAGTGATCTCTAAGTTTAAAAATGACATTGGGCCTCTAGTTTTATTTTAATTACAAGGCCCAAGTCAAGTTTATTTTATTTACAACTTCAATTGCATGCTCATTGGGCCACAGACTTATACACGCAGGATGCCATGCCCTCGCAACACATTTTATTGGAGGATTTTATTTATTTACACTTTGTTGAGAATACCCCCAACAGGACCCACGGCCTGAAGTAGTGCCGGTCCCTCGGCACTCTGCCAGTTTAGTAGAGCGTTCTCTTGGACCACCGCTGGTGGATGAGATATCCCGTAACGTCTTCCATGAAGTTGAGATGGTCCAGTTTCTTGGAGTCCTTTGAAGTGTGGAAGGACTTGTGAACTCCTGTCAGCCATTCCTGATCCACCCATGCTTGGAATCGTTTCATCCAGGGATCTCCAAGAAATGCAGCTCGGTAATATACGCGAGCGACTGGCAGCTGATCTTCGACTTTGTCTGAAACGAGCACCTTATTTGGATCAAAAAATATGGAGGGAAGGAAATCATCCCATTTTGTTTCAATGCCCATTAAATATTCCAAGTCCCGGGCGTAAGTGGCTACCGCACGGACTATGGGATCGGGGCAATTGATGTAGTGACTGGCGAATGCGAAGAGAGCCCCTCTGGCGTCTACATCCGTTGTCCACCCATATTCAGATTTGATGATTGGCCAGTTGAAATTGTTGAGTGTGATCTGGTCCAGAGGAGTGCCGCATTCCACCTATTTGGATATTCTTGGACATGGCAGGAAATGCGCGTTCACCCATACCTGTTGCGGACTCGTCACGTAAGCCCTGATGGCCGCAGGGTCTCTCTCAAATAACTGTTGTAGCCACTCCGGTTGTGGTTGGAGGGCGGGTAAGGCTTGTAGTTCTTTTTCCTTGATGGTCTGAGCTGAGAATGATAACTGCCAGCCATCTCTTGATGACTTGTGGGGATATTTGGATAAAAATTCATTGATGTTCTCCTCCATGGATTTTGGTCTTCGGAAGGCCCGGCTGACAGATATGGTTCGTGACCCTCTGGATGATGTTGCTTGGCCCTGGCTGGTGGTTGCGCCTTGGCTCTGGTTGTGCATCTCAGCGGCCGCATCTGTCTGCCCTTGGTCCTGGCCTTCGGACATCTGGTTGAAATCCCCCTGCTGCCTGTTGGCTCTGATCTTGGCTGGTACTAGCCTGTGCAACATCAATATTAGGTGGTGGTGGAATTACCACGGGAGAGGGCTGGGCCTTCGTTTTCATGTATTTCTGGCATGGGCTTGTTTGGCCTGGGCGAGCTCTTGCATTGCGCTTGTCCGATACTTATTGAACTTCGTCTGGTAGTTGTTGAGGGTTTGGCTATAAATCTGCACCTGATGCCGTAGAAGATTCATCTCTGATTGGGAAAGCAGCTTTGTGTCTGGTGCAGATTGAGCTAACCAGACGAGCTTCTTGTCTTGTAAGGCTTTAACCTCCATCCTCAGACGCGTGTTCTCTGCTTCCAAAAGTGTAAGTTGCGCCTGAATGAGAGCAAGCCATTGGGATGCTTCAGCTTGAAGCTCCCGCACCTTTGTGAAGGCCTCAGTCAGCTCTTTGGAGAGGCTTTGAATATATTTGTTTAGGCCCTCCTCCTTCTGCTGCAGCTTGGCAATCTCTTGGTGCCCTGCTTGTTCGTGTTGCTGAGCCAGAATCAGCTCTTGCTGCAGCTTGGTGAGGTATGCTCGCAGCTGTGTATTACTTGTTGCCAACTGTAGTACCCTGCTTTCCAGAATAGCTTTGGCTGCTACCGCATCTAGGATGTATTTTCTTAGGGTTTTGTACGCCGTCGTTAAATTTGTGGGAGCAGCTAGTACACTGGCATTGGCAGGGGCTTGTGTTGTATCGGCCCCGACGACTTGTGGAATTCCGTCGTCATTGTCTTTGATCAGATTTTCATTTGTCTTGATGCCATCTGGGGTGGTAGGGTCAACCCAATTTGGTGATGCTACAAAAACTATTTGTACAAATGTGTCATCGGGAAGCGGTTGGCTGGCCTTGGCAACCTTTGGCAAAGTGGGTGGAGTGTGAGAAACAACTATGGAAACAGGGGCGAGGACGGTTTGTCCGAACGAGAGGATGGGAGGAACAGTGGAGAACTGAAGGGTGGTGTGGAGTATGGAAGAAGGTGAGAATGGAGCAAAAAGTGTCTGGCGTGGGAGTGAAAAATTGATAACTTGCATCCATGCCAGAGTGTCAGGGGACAGCTACGAATCAGAAGGGTTGAATGTGAGAGGAGCACCGGTGGTGGCAGGAGTAATGGAGGATGCGATGGTGATGGATGGAGCAGCGGACACTGGAAGAGAAGTAGGAGTGATATCAACAGAAGAAACGGGGATGGAGACAGAAACAAATGTGGATGGAATAGGAAGAGAGATAGCGACAACATAAATTGGAGTGGGGGGTTGCATGAAAGAAGTAGTGGCGGTGGTTGATGGAGTAGTTAGTGCGGCAGTGGAGACACGTCGTCGAGTAACAGGTGGAGATGTGGATGTAGAGGTAGTGCCACGCATTTGTTTGCTGGCCGTTGTGTTAATGACTGTAGGTTGGGATGAGGTAGATGCTTGAGATGGTGGGTAAAGGTTAGTATGTGACACAAGGGTAGATAGGAGGGATGAGCGTTTAAAACCGCACACTTTCGTCTCGAGAAATGCGCTACCTTCTATTGCTTCAGTACAGGGAAATAGCATTCTTGCCCAAATGAAATTTCAACTAATACATGTTATGAACCCTTGTTGTATGCGACATTGGATTCGTGAACATCCACTGACTAAACTTTTACAATTGGCCGAATACCGTGGTACTTAGTATGGACTCAAGACAGCAGCTGATGCGATGTGACTCAAAGTTATCCAGTTGCATATGTACACTCACGAAAATAGACTTTTAACTGTTCAATTTATTCATCACTCATTATGCCCTTTTTTGCATTGAGGTACAGAGAGCACCCTTAGCAAGCTTCAATAATTTGATGACATTCTTTATAGAGATGCATGAATCATTTGACAATTATAATCACAGGAGAAAAAGAGCACCAATGTTGCCAAGAGTCCTGGTCATACCATACAAATGCACATCCTTCACTTAACTAGCCAAAGGAGCATGATGCACATCATGTATATTCCTGACTGCCTGCTTCGACACTTATCACTCAAAAATGATCAATCCAATATATGTTCCTGACTGCCTCCTTTTAGTGTTGATCACATAATCACATACCTTACATTAGAGCGCTGAAGAATCTGTCATCCGTTTCCCGTTTTGATATCCAAAATTAGCATGCCAGAGATTCATCATTTGGGGTTTGCAAAATATTTTTCTTTATTTGTATCATATCATGAGATTCATGGCGGTTGGTCACTGATGGCGGATAAGCCTTTGATTGCAGATCTGCATGCCTAGAAGAGTTGCTGGGATTTCATCCTAGTGATTCATTTTTTTTGCCTGCTATCACAAGATGTGCTATAAACCCTGAAAGATCAACTCCTTGCTATGAACTGCTTTGGATGTAAGAGCGTGTTCGTTGACAAAGATTTCATTTTTGTTTGTTGACAAAGATTTCAATTGCGTTCATTGACAAAGATTTCATTTAACTTCAAAAAGCTGGTAGTCACTGTTTTCAAGCATACCTGCCACCTGCCATAAGCTTTGTGACAATGCAAAGCTTGGGCCAACTTGCACAAGCTCCAATAAACTGAACCAGATTTTTATGGCGGACAAGCCTGGCAATAAATACTTTAGAAAAATCAAACACACCAAACATTCAGATGAGAAAAAATAACAATCAGATTCTACACCATATGTTACCTGATTCTAGTTATTACCAGATCATGGAAATCACATCGAAGAAAGGCCAAAAGAAACATCTCTGGTAAGTATCAGCTGAGCATCTCACATCGGTCCATACAAGTTGACAGATGTAAGCAACCAATAGTTTATATGCACAGAAACGAATACTAATCTGACTTTACGTAATCAGATTCATGTGTTCCACTTCGCTGTTTAGACTATTATCAGCCAAGCAGTACAACAAGAACTTGACAAAGTGGAAAAATACTAGCCCTGGAAAACCATTAACATACTTAACAGACACATACAGACCTCATAATTGAAACTTCCTGCTTGAAAATTTGTAACAACTTTGTAGCTGATTTGGCACTTGAAGTGCCAATGTCTGGTTTCGCATGCTCCTCATCTAATAAAATGATCTTGATTGCAACATCTTGACTCAAATATTTTCCTCTGTAAAGACGACCAGATGAACCACCACCAAGTCTTTCGCCAATAACTAGCTGTCAGAACATAGCATTCCATAAGGTTCTTGAGGCTACAAAGTGGGGCTTATGCTATACAGTAAGAGAACTATGCATACACAAATCTAACAGTAAAATGCACCTACATTGTTATAATCAACAGCCCAATCCTCATAGGCAATTGCTTCTGCAACAGCTCTTAGTTGAGAATCAGCATCCAACCCTCCCTTGTTTGTTGACATGTCATTCAGTTTACTGCTCAGTGCTGAAAGCACTGCTTGTCGAAGTTCTTCATGCTATAAGAACCCACAAGGATGTAAACAAAAACATAAATGGACTTATGTGAATCATGAAAAGATCAAATAGCTACACAACAGGGCACCGTGCAATGATGCACAAATCACTGCCTTGCAATGCCAATGTAATCAGTGATGAACATTGAAACCTTTACAAGGCCATTTCAGAACACCAATGATAAGGGAGCAAAACTTATAACAACAGTATGCTTTCTAAATCAAGCACATTAATAAAGTAACAAGCTAATGCAAAGTATGATTCTCTTGTTGAACTTAAGACAGTGTTGATAATGAACCTCGTCACCAGGCCATCCCTCCACAACAAAAACTTCCAAAGCCATGCCATTAGTAGTACTAAACACATGTGCTTCCTGCATATCACAGCGAAATAAATTTCAGAATACCCTTTGTGATGCATGACATCAAGCACTAAAAAAAGTCTTTTTGAGCTTTAGAACAAGTCTTGAGCTATAAGAATGGAGGTTTTAGCTTTTGAAAATTGTAAAACTCAACTACAAGATCAAACTGGAGATGATTAAAGCCAAAGAGTGGGATTACTGGACAGCAAAAGGAGTGGTCACCGTGGTCTTATTGTATTCGCATCTCCTAAAGTTATATGGCAGTAGGATAGAGGAAGGAACGAATAAAAACTCCATCTAATAGGTTGATTAACCAGGACATGGATTGCTTGACGCATGCTCAATCTTAGTAATCCACAAATAGCTTGTTGTCACTAACCAAGCAGCTTCTCTAAGCATTAACTGCAATCAAAAAAAGTTTAAAAAGTTCACAAACAGTTAGAAAACTTTATTTTGAAAAGCCAATCGACTGCTCGTATGGCTCTGTTACAAGTGATCCACTAAACATGAATTTTCTTGATCACAATCTAGTTCAGGAGGTCTGGTGCCATGTGAGTTGTGGACGATAAAACTCAGAAAAACATATTGTAACTCATGCAATCTGTCTGATGAAATACACACTCAAAGAACGTCAAAAAGTACCTTAATATTAAGCTCAAGAGAGGAGCTGCTTAATGCTGATGTAAAGTACTTGAGAAGACCGTCTCTGTCAGAACTAGCAAAGGTTACTTCGTAACCATATGTTGAATTGGAGTCTTCATGACCACTAGAGCATTCCTCATCGTCCATGTCTACCAGATTTGTGAATGAACCAAACATAGGACGAGGAATAGGAGAATTGCCTGTTGATGGGGGTGTACTACATGAAGTTCCACGTGACTGTGATCTCACATGCCTTACGGAGGGGTGAATTCTAGCTGGACTACCTGTAAGCAATCCAGTAAGGTTTCCTCCAGATCCAAATGCTGGCTTCGGAATCTTGGGAATTGGAATGCCTTTCCAACGTGATCCATGTTCATTGTCACTGTGAATATCCTCAGCTTCCAACTGTGGGGAGCCATTCCCCAGCTGCACTTTCCGAACATTGATTGCAGGCAGTGGAAACAAACCAGATGGGCTTTTACAGGAGCTAACATCTGCTTCCAAAGCCTCCTGAAGTAATCTCATATGAAGTAAGACATCATCATGCCTTTGCACATCAATGTTTAATGTGTACCTGCATAAATAGAATGGGTTTAGTAGGCATCGATATTATAGAGAGCACGGCATAATGGTGATTGTAGTGAGAATTGCTAGAGAAATCTTCAAGCTAATAAATCTGATGCACAGACTTTGACTCAGTCAAAAGTTTAGCAAAAAACTTGCAAAGCATAATCTGCTACAAGCAAACAAGACAGTATAAGAGTGATAAGTCTTATGTTGTTGTCCATACAAAAACAGTAACCTACTATATTTCTTACATGTGGATCTGAAAATAGCAATTAATAAACATTCTACACATACTAGAATTGCAAGATATCACAAGTATAGTGCACCAATGGATAGTAGGACCCAAGGGAACCATGTATAAGCATAAATGAGATAAGAGAGAGAGAATGTCCTCTCTTCCCACGAGTTACATCCTTTTATAACTGTTCCAAACCTTGATTCAAATTTTGGTTTCCCTCCATAATGAAGACTATTTTTGTGACTAGATTCAATGTATTTACTTCTGAAATTGAATCTCTCCGAAACCCGTGTTCTATAGTCTTTCACACTTTACAAAAGTGTTTATTCAAATGCTTTTAGACTAATATTTGAAAAGTCAAACTCTAATATGAAAATTGGCCTCAATTGCCAAATATACAAATATGACCAAAATAGCAAAAATAGTTGAAATCTTTCACATTGTGGTCATGCAGTATGTGGCGAGGTTACATAGTCAAGTACCATCCATGAGAGAGAGAGAGAGAGAGAGAGAGAGAGAGAGAGAGAGAGAGAGAGAGAGAGAGAGAGAGAGAGAGAGAGAGAGAGAGAGAGACTGACTGACTGACTGGTAGAGTGTTGTATTTGATGAATGTAGATTCGATGATTGTTCTTGACCTTGAGTCTGTTTCTGATTCGATGCAGACTGCTTGGAGCTTTTCTGCTTCTGTCATTTCAAGCCATGGTTGACATATAGAGCATGAGAAGAAGAGGTAGATGGAGTGTCTTGACTTCTTCGATTGTCTTCTTGCAGAAACATAGTAATAACTCTGGTAAGAGTTAAATTTGAGTGTGTCGTAATGATCATCACCCAGTTCTCATATGTAGAGGGCAGGCTTGAAAGCAATGTCATGATTGCATCTTGATCGTCTATGACCGATCTAACAGCGGCCATCTGTTGCAAGAGATTCTTAAACTGGTTAATATGATTTTGAAGAAAATCATTGTTCGACATCTTGAGTGTGAAGAATTTCTTTCGAAGATGTAATTTGGCAGTTACGTCTCTCACATCATATAGTGAGCTCAGGATGTCCCAAACTTGTTTTGAAGTTTTAGCTTCAGCTATGTGGCCAATTTGAGTGTCTAATATATTGAGGATAATAAGCGCAAAAGCTTTACCATCCTTTGATTTCCATTTTGAGTCTTATGTGTCGTCTTCATGCATCACTTCTGTACCTGTGACGACATCCCACAACTCAATGGCGATTAGCAAGGTCTTCATCTTAAATTTCCACAAATGATAATTGGATCTATTCAACTTGTCTGCAATAAGACCGACTTTACTTTGAGAATCCATCTGGAACTTTAGTCTAATGATGTTAAGAGAGATACCGTGCTGCGCTATAATTGGAAATCAATTCTCTAATACCGAAACAAATTGATTCGATCTAAAGAATAATTTGATATCGGAAAAGATATCAAGTATTAGAGCTTGCACTCGCCTTGATGACGCAATGCTTTGATACCATGTTGGAAAGAGGTAGTAAAAAGATAGGTCGAAAAGAATCGAATAAAAAATAATTCGAACGACAAGAATCATACCTTATCGTGCACAACCAAATAAACTATCTTCCTCTTTCTCTATGCATGACTACGCTTATCAATTTTGAACAAAACAATAGTGATAGAAATCACGTTCAATCTTATAGTAACTAACTTAGAAATCATTAATACTACAATGATTACGTAGCCAAATGTTAAGCATTGAATTATCAGACAAATAATTTGTTGTGAAGAATTACAAAAATGCATACATTCTGAGACAAACCTGAACGCAATAAGAAGATAGTATTGATTTAGTATAAAATGAAACAGATGTAAATCATGTTAGAAATCCATGGACATATTAGGATTCGAACCCAGGACCTCCCTCATACCGGATAAGATGCTCTACCACTGAGCTATCCGCCTTGTTTGATAGTTCTCTCTAGAGTGTGGATTGATATTCCAACACCCCCCCTCAAGCCACACTTGGTTGGGGTCCTAATTGTCACCTGCCCCACAACTTGGGCCACCTAATCATGGCTTTGACACCATGAACTGTTAGGTCTAACTTGGCTCTGATACCATATTAGAAATCCATAAATCATAATATGGATGGATAGACTAGTAGTCGAACCCGAGACCTCCCTCATACCGGATGGGATGCTCTACCACTGAGCTATCTGCCCTGTTTGATAGTTCTCTCTAGAGTTTGGATTGATATTCCAACACCCCCCCTCAAGCCACACTTGGTTGGGGTCCTAGCTGTGACCTACCCCACAACTTGGGCCACCTAACCATGGCTTTGACACCATGAACTATTAGGTCTAACTTGGCTCTGATACCATGTTAGAAATCCATAAATCATAATATGGATGGACAGACTAGTAGTCGAACCTAGGACCTGCCTCATACCGGATGGGATGCTCTACCACTGAGCTATCTGCCCTATTTGATAGTTCTCTCTAGAGTGTGGATTGATATTCCAACACAACATACATGCATGCAGTTACACATGTAGATCTCTGTTAGGTGAATTAATTCAGTTAAGTGGACTTTCCATGCAATTCCACTGTAAAAATTTGAGTCTCTCTCATGTAGGAAAAGCTGGGCATGTTTTGCCACATTGTGAATATTGAGATTTTGGCTCTAATACCATGTGAAGATTATTAAAATATTATCTTCCTATCGAGAGTTTGGGGCCATGTCCATGGTGATTTCCACTAAAATTCATGTTGTACATAAAAGGAGTGTGAATTGAGCACATATCCTTCTAGTGTAGCTCGGATCTGAGTTATATAGGTTCAATTATGATGACATGCAGATGTTTAGATAGCATGCAAAGTCTTACTGTATGCATGCAAGCCACATGCAATCAGTACATGCAACATACATGCAATAGTTACACATGTGGATCTCTGGTAGGTGAATTAGTTCAGTTAAGTGGACTTTCCATGCAACTCCATTGTAGGAATTCGAGTCTCTCTCATGTAGGGAAAGTTGGGCATGTTTTGCCACATTGTGAATATTGAGATTTTGGTGTTTTGGACTCATTCTCTCTCTACCCGAATTTTCTATGCTTGATTTTCTCTCTCTACCCGAGAGCAGCCTTTTTTTTCCCATACTGAACACTTAGAATTATTTCTGACATTCACTTCTCATAGTGAAGAGTTAGATTTTTTCATCTGATGTATGTCATTGTGCTCTTGCCTTAGATTTTTCAAGAATATTGTTCTTTGATCAATCTTTTGCAATCACAACATCGTAGTAAGGTCCTGTAGGGTGTGTGGTGAAGTTCACACATGCTAAAAACTTCACATGGTATCAGAGCTCCATCCTTTGAAGAGGTGAGGGTGTATACATCAGATCATCAATGTTTTTGCTTGCAGGAACTCGGATTTGGAAGAGGGATTCAAACTCATTGCGAAACAAGCAATCTGTGGATCATAAGTGGATCAAATCAAGGCTGATCTGATCCAGCGGAGCTCTGTATGGACAGAGAGCTCACACGTGTAAAATCAGACCTCATTAATGAGTGCTACTTCTCAAGGAATGATCCAAATTTGATGTTCTATAGCTTGTTGGATAGGTATTGAAGAGTAGAATGTGTTGCTCTTGTTTCTAAATCAATCTGATTTGTTTTTAGAAGAGTTTTAGGAAATTGGAGAGTTTGAGAGGGTACTCAACTTGTGGGATATGCCAAAGTGAGCACACATCTATCTTTTTCACCATTTTCATCAATTTTCACTGTCAATCAAGTAGAATTGGATAGAAGTGAGTGTTTAGAGGTCTTAGACTTTTCATTTCACACATATTATTGTGTTTGAGTTGAAAGTAAGTTCCTAGAGAGTTTATCAGTACTTTGAAACTCGTGGGAGAGATATACTTCTTGCTTGCATGTGCTTCTTCTTTTGTGATTAAAGTAAGATCCAAATTCAAGATAGACTGATTTTCTATGTTGAGAATTTGTTCTCACAATTGTTGCTAGATTTCATAGGGTGGATCAACATTTGTGTTAGATCCTAGATTGAGATAGCAAACAACATCCTTTCAACTCCATTTTTTATCATTACTAGAATTTCTCACCAAGAAGATGTGTCATCTGGTTCACATTTCTTAGAGCATAGTGAGAGATTAACATCTTCCAATTATGCAATGTGGAAGATCAGAATGGAATCATTGTTGATTCTACATGATGTAATGGATATTGTGAGTGGAGCTGAAGAAGAACCTACTGCACCTAATAAAGTTGCAGCATTCCACAAAAGAACCAGAATTGGCCTTCATTTTATAAAATGAATGTTACTAATGAAGTGTTAAGAGAGATCAGTACATGCACCACTGCCAAGGAAGCTTGGGATATTCTAAAAATAATCTATGAAATCAAAAATACTTCTAGATTGCTTACACTTAGAAACCAAATATTTCTAAGTTATCAGAGAGTAGATGAGAGTGCTTCATCATATGTCATGAGAGTTAAGGATCTTCATCAAGAGTTAGCTGGGATTGGTGATGCTCTTAAGGACACTGAACTTGTTCAAGTAGTCATAAATGGAATTAGAGATGAGTATGACAATATTGTGTAGACTTATGCTGTCAGGGAGGATCTTCCATCCTTGGAGACACTGCAAGGTGTTCTCATTGCTGAAGAAAACAGGCAAGAGAACAAGATGTTGAGGATCAACAGACTTTCATTGAAAGATGGTGGAGATGACAAAGCACTTTTCATTAGAGACAAGTCAAGAGGCAAGGGCAAAGGACAACAACACTTCAAGAAGGACAAAGCCAAAGAAGGTGGTGAGGATCAATCCTCACAATCTGCAACATCCAGTGGCAAGAAGAAGCTGTCAAAGATCAAATGGATTTTCTATGGCAAGAAAGGACACTATGCATCAAACTATTTCAAGAAGAAGAACCAATCTAAGCAAGCTAACCTTACTAATGAAGATGAGTGTGAGGGTGTAGAGAGTGAAAGAGAGGATTCATTAATGATGTCTATTTTTTCATCTTTTCCTTTTAAGAATGAAGAAGTCTGGTGGATAGATAGTGGGGCTAGTTCCCATATGTCTAGTTCTAGGAACTCAATCACTAATCTCATGCCATATCCAGGAGCAAAAAAATCAATCTATACTGCTAATGATGTTGAGAAGGAATAGGAAGTATTCCATTGCATGCATCATCATCAAAATCTTTTTGCTTACATGATGTACTGTATGTACCTAGATTGACCAAAAATCTCATTAGTGTAGGACATTTGTTTGATAGTGGATTGAATGTCAAGTTTCAAGTTGACAAGTGTATAATCTCAAGAGAAAATGAAGTTATTGTTAGAGGATCTAGAATTGGTAAGTTGTACAAACTAGATTCTAGGGAGAGTGCTAACATTTCAGATATTGTTGTGGCACAAGAGATTGGGTCATCCCAATTTCAAAGCCATGCAATCTATGGTCAACGAAGGAAAAGTTGTTGGTATATCAAAGAAACTATCAAAGGAGCTTCTACCTTGTGAAGCTTATGTGCTGGCAAAGTCACACAGAAGGCCTTTTCCTAGATCAACTACCAAGACAAAGCAACCATTTGAACTTGTACACTCTGATGTTCATTTCTCATCAACTAAGAGCAAAGGAGGAGCCAACCGCTTTGTCTCTTTTGTAGATGATTAGACAAGATATTCTTGGATCTATATGTTGTCTTCAAAAGCCATGGTCTATGATGTTTTTCTTACTTTCAAAGCTTATGTAGAAAAGCAGTTTCCTTTCAAGTTGAAAGCTTTGAGAAGTGATAGTGGAGGAGAGTACACTTCCAATAAGTTTAAAGACTTTTGTGAGAGAGAGGGTATTCAAAGAGAGTTTTCTTGTTCATATACTCCTCAAAAAAATAGAGTTGTTGAGAGAAAAAATAGAACTTTGTGTGAATGTGCAAAAGCCATTAGGCTAGAAGCTTTTCTGCCTAAAGAATTTTGGGAAGAGACAGTTGCATGTGCAAACTATCTTTGTAATAGGCTTCCAAATCTTGCAATAGGAGGAAAGACACCATTCGAGATGTTGTATAAGAAAAAGCCTAAGGTAGATCATCTTCGGATTTTTTATTGTGTATGCTTTGTGCATGTGCCTCTAGAAACTAGGAAGAAGGAAGATCCTAGTGTGAGGAAAGTAATTTTTGTAGGATATGCATCCACTAAAAAAGCATACAAGATTTATTTGCCCTCTACTGACAAGAATGTTGTTAGTAGAGATGTGATCTTCCATGAAGATCAGAAGTTTAACTTGGATGATGCACAGGTTAAGGAGTCTCATGCAATATCAATCATCAATCTTGATGTTGTTCAAGAATAGGTGAGGCCGAGGCTTGAGGAAGAGCAAATTCAAGCTACCACACCTAGAAAATCTACAAGAGCAAGATTTGAGCCAAGGAGGCTCACATATGATGAAGAAGGAAGACAAGTGGAAGGTGAAACTTCCTATCGTGCACTTTTTATATCAGATGAAGAGCCTAAGGATGTCCAATAAGCTTTTCAATCCAAAGAGTGGGTTGAAGCAATGACCCAAGAATTTGAAGCCTTGATATCAAATAACAGATGGGAGCTTGTGGAGCCACCAAACGACATGCATGTGATTGGATCTAAGTGGGTATTCAGAATCAAGTATAATCATGATGGATCTATCAATAAGTATAAAGCAAGACTTTGTGCCAGAGGCTACTCATAGATCAAAGGTCTTGACTATGAAGACACCTTTGCACCAATTGCAAAGATGGTAACAATTCGAATACTCATCTCTCTTGCATGTTTTCACAAATGGAGTATGTTCAAGCTTGATGTTTCTAATGCATTTCTGAATGGTTACCTTGAGGAGGAGATTTACATGGAGCAACCTCCAGGTTTGTGAAGGAAGATGATGAATTAAAAGTTTGTCTTTTGTTCAAAAGTCTGTATGGACTGATACATGCACCAAGGTCTTGGTATGCAAGGCTCAACTCCTATCTCATATCACTCGGATTTTGTCTAAGTGAATATGACCCTTCTCTGTATTATAAGTTTGTAGATAACTTTGTAGTTATTCTTCTCATCTATGTAGATGATATCATTCATTGTGGAAACAATGAGAAGCTAGTTGAAGAAACTAAGCATGCACTTGGTACTGAGTTTAAGATGCATGATTTAGGAGTTCTTCACTATATTCTAGGCCTTGAAATAGATTTTTGAAAAGGTCATGCATTTATAAGCCAAAGTAGATATGCACTTTCCATGCTCAGGAAATTCCATATAGAAAATTGTAAAGACATAGATACACCTATGGAGCACACTGTAAAAGTTCCTATGAAAGATGATGAAAAATCCTTTGAGGACATCACTCTTTATAGGAGTCTTATTGGCTCACTTATTTGGTTAACAGTGACTAGGCCTGATCTAAGCTTTTGTGTTCATAAGCTAAGTCAACACATGCGGGATCCAAAGTTAGATCATTGGAAGTTGGCTAAAAGAGTCTTGAGGTATATATCTTCTACCTTGGATTATGGACTATGCTACAAAGGAGAAGATCTGACTTTGATTGCTTTTTCATATTCAGATTTTGCAAGGGACAGGTTGGATAGGAAATCCACAAGTGCTTACACTATATTTCTTGGAGAAAATTTGGTTTCTTGGCTATCAAAGAAGCAGCAACTATTTCCTTATCATCCTGTGAAGTTGATTACAAATCTCTTACAACCACAACAAAGGAGGTTTTATGGATCAAAAGGCTACTTTTGGAGCTAAAGTGTTATGCAGATGAAGATTTACCAATTATCAAGAATGATAACATTTCTGCTCGGGCTCTTACAAATAATCCAATCTTTCATGCAAGGAGCAAGCATATTGAAGTGGCTCATTATTTTGTAAGAGAAAAAGTCACTGGGAGAGAGATCTCATTGGAGCATGTTTCATCTTCAGACTGTGTTGCAGATCTTCTCACCAAACCTCTACTCAAGAATGTCTTTATGAAGATGAGGTCAAATATTGGCCTAATTTCAAAATCTATGTTGATAGGAACATAAATTTTGAGGAGTGTGAAGATTATTAAAATATTATCTTCCTATCTCAAGTTTGGGGCCATGTCCATGGTGATTTCCACTAAAATTCATGTTGTACATAAAAGGAGTGTGAATTGAGCACATATCCTTCTAGTGTAGCTCGGATTTGAGTTAGATAGGTTCGATTATGATGACATGCAGATGTTTAGATAGCATGCAAAGTCTAATTGTATGCATGCAAGCCACATGCAATCAATACATGCAACATATATGCATGCAGTTATACATGTGGATCTCTAAAAGGTGAATTAGTTCAGTTAAGTGGACTTTCCATGCAACTCCGCTATAGGAATTCGAGTCTCTCTCATGTAGGGAAAGCTGGGCATGTTTTGCCACATTGGAAATATTGAGATTTTGGTGTTTTGGACTCATTCTCTCTCTACTCGAGTTTTTTATGCTTGATTTTCTCTCTCTATCCAAGAGCAGCCTTTTTTTCCCATACTGAACACTTAGAATTATTTCTGACATTCATTTCTCATAGTGAAGAGTTAGATTTTTTCATCTGATGTATGCCATTATGCTCTTAAGCTTAGATTTTTCAAACATACTGTTCTTTGATCAATGTTGTGCAATCACAACACCGTAGTAAGATCCTGTAGGGTGTGTGGTGAAGTTTACACGTGCTAAAAACTTCACAAATGAGTACAAAAGTTTGTGGATCGAAGCCGCATACTCTAAGCTATCTCTGAGTGACTAAACATAAGTCTGAATTAAGTGCAACAACTGATAAACAGTAAGCGCAATAGCAATCTCTAATCATCTCTAAAGAACTGAGCTAGAATTCTCAAGAGTGTTTCAAGCTCGCAAGCTTGAGAGAGAGAACACTAACTATTCAATACTTGATGATTTATCTTATGCTTAGGATGTAGGAATATGAACAACTATTTATACTAAGTAATTAGGTCATCAAATGCTCCGATATGTTGGCCAAATCGGATAAGTCGGGTGCCATTCTCTTGTCTGTCTTCAATAATAGAGTATTTTCTACAAACTGTGCAACAATGCATGTAAAACTGCAACGATATGAATGGCGCTAGATTAATATGGGATTTAGGAGAGTAGAGGAGATAAATCCAACACCCCTTCTTAATTTGGACCTGTGAATGCCTTTATCTTCAGACTAAGCAATGCACAAAATTTGTTGTGTGCATTAATGCTCAGTGCCTTGGTAAACACATCTGCAATCATGTCTTGTGTCCAGCAGTATATTAAGCTTACCTCTCTGTCAAGAACCTTGCCCTTGACATACTGTTATCGAATCTCAATGTGCTTACTCCTAGAGTGAGATCTAGATTGGCCGATAAGGCAATGGCACTCTGATTATCACAAAATATAATTGTCGGGGTGTACTGATTTAGATTAATATATGACAATAAATTTCTCAACCAAATATTTTCTTAATAGCTTGAGAAGTAGCAATGTACTCTGCTTCTGTAGAGGATAGAACAATAGAGGTTTGTTTAAGATTGTTCTAGCAGATAGGACCTCCATTGAGGAAGAATGTAAATCCAGATGTGGATTTACGAATATCTACATCTCCTCCCCAGTTTGCATCATATCCACTGAGCCGATGGAGATTGTTGTTGTTGACATCCCCATAGTAGATGCAATGGTCCATGGTAGCTTGAATATATCTCATGACTCTTACGAGAGCCTTCCAATGGGTGATGCCAGGATTTTTCATGAATTGGCTTAGTGAACTATATCAGGTTTTGTACAGACCATTGCATACATGAGGGATCCAAGTATCGATTGATATGGATACTCCCTCATCTGTTCCTATTCCTCCTTATTCTGAAAATGGGTGGAAACCGTGGTGATCAGCAGAAGTGGTACAGGTGGTGATGGATCGGAAGTGCGACAATTATCAGCAAGAGAGTTCAAGATGAATCATTAACTACAATGCGCAAATAGAACAGAACGGTAGTGGAACGATGAACTGAGATTTATGTTAGAAAAATCATAAGTACAATGCATGAAGTCAGGCAAAAAACTATAGATGCTCAAAAAAACTTTTGGCTGAGTTCGTTGATAATTACCTTACCCCCTACGAAAAATGACAAATATGAACTAAGTAATGCCCGCAGGATGATAACTTGATCAGAACAGTGAGTACGGTAGATCTTCCTTGATGATTGGAAGTCAGATGATCAGTACATTGAAAGCTTACATTGACCTACTTAATTACGTACTTGTTATGTAGTCGTCATTCTATAGTGAATGTTTGTATAGAGATAGGAGAACTGTCAATGTCACGACGTGGGTCAGATTTTCGAGTTAATAGTACAAAGGGTCAAAATTTTACAAAGGGTCAAAAAATATACATAGGCTCGAATTTTTCAGGGTCAAAAAAATCAGACACGATTCGATCCGATCCAAAGTCGAAAACTCCATTGATGGGATTGACATTGGGTCAAAAAAATTTGATCTTGAATTTTTTCGATCTTTAAATAGAAAATCGAGCGTCCTCTATTTTTTGAGGGTTTTTTCTTTTTTCTCAGAACAAGTATAAACATGTTTTTCAGGATGCTCATTATCTAATGGAATTGGGCTTGAGCATGAAATTCCAACACTCCTTCTTAATGTGGATCTTGAAAATTTTCGATCTTCAGATTTAACAGATTGTTAAATCTGACATGATGCTCTTTTGATAAAGCCTTGGTGAAGTAATTTGCTACATGTAACTCTGGCCTGTAGTAAACCGAAGGATTTTTTTTGCTTTGCACTTTCTCTCGATATCCTTACTTCGAGAGTGAAATCTCGGATTCAGAGATACTGCAATGGCGCTTTTGATTATCAGAGTAGAGGGTCGTTGGATGTGACTGAATGATTTGGATATCTACAAGCAGGTTCCTTAGCCAAATTGCCTCCTTGGTAGCATTTGTGGCAGTTATGTATTTCGATTTTGTGGAGAATAATGCTATTGAGGTCTGTTTTTGGTTGTTCCATCAAGTTGGGCCTTGATTGTGTTGGATTATTCTCCTACTAATTGACTAATCGACATTTTAATCTTCGTCCAACTTTTTTTCAGACCTGCAGTTTTCGTCGTTTTTTTTACACAATTTGTATTATTACTCAGAAATGGCTTATAGTATCGGCATTTTCGGGATTTTCGCCTTTTGATTTTTCTCTCACTTTGTCTTTTTTGCAAAATGCCAGACGCTCAAATGCTAAGGAAATAATGTTGGCAAAGACTTTGTTAAAAACTCACAATTCTAGCTTGACTAGTTTTGGTCATATGACTTGTAAATAGTTAGATGGTCATGATGTGGCTTGTCACACGTGTCAAATAGCATAGGATTCCATTCATAAGGATGCTCTCAAGTAGACCTAGCATCCACACACCTTAGGAGATCCAAAGCACATGTAGTGGGCACTTCGCGCTCCAGTCCGATACCGATATCGGATCCAAGTGCACAAGCTAAAGACAATTCCGAGCAAGAACCTTTGGAATGAGTCCAAATTATGCTTAGATACAAGGGAGAAAAAATAGGAGCTATTTTTGATAATTTTTGCATTGTTGAGGGATCTCCAAGATTCCAACCCTAACTTGGTAGGGATGAAAGATCCACCAAAATTAGCATTAGGGATAGGTTTAGGGCTACTCATACCTGCCCAAAATCGTGATGGATCATGTATATATAGGTGATGATATCTCACCAAAATCAATCAAGCAATTTCATGTTTTTTCTCTCATAATGGTGCAATTGCTCTCTATGTTCATAATTGTTTGAGTACTTGTGATTACTAATGATTATAGGATTGAATTTAGGTCTGGTGTACAGTACTCAGACTGTGGGAGGCCGTACTTTCACACGTGTGAAGCCTTCTTCAAGGATTTGGGCCATTTAGTGAGGTTCAAGCATAGATTTTTGATGGATTTTGATGGTTCAACTTGTTCTAATCTTATGAAATCATATAATCTATTGTTTCCCTCATCATTTCAAGTGTTTTAGGATCCTTATTTGCTGTAATTTTTACATGGTATCAGAGCCTAAAGGTTGAAATGAGCTAAATCCTTGGTTTTCATTCACTTTGATCACAATTTTTTATCTAAATCTTGTGTAGATTGGATCTTAGCATCTAGTATTGATTCTAGAACTCAAAGTGAGTCAAATACATTGGAGATTGGTGTTGTGTGACTTCATTTGCAGGTGTTTAGGTGTCTAAAACCAGAGGCAAAGTTGAATTCAATTCACATTACCAAGATAGCAAGTTTTGCTTGCTCCAAGCATTGATTTCTAAGCGAGTTTTGGAGGTGATTTCATAGAGGAGGCTTTCTAGCATTCAAGGAGAGGGAATATCAGAGGTTTGGGGACTCTTCAAGGCTGTTCTAAGGTGTAGTAGGCACCTCCTAAAGTGATTTAGGTTCAGTCCAACCATTGCTTGACTTATGCACCAAATTAGATCAATTTTTCATCAATTTTGATCATTTTTTGCTTGTGATTGGATAGTAGATTGTGTTGCATCCTCATTAAGTTCCATTTAGCTCTTTTACAAGTGATTTTGGAAGTATATTAGGTTGCTGAAATTCACTCTTGATCAGATCATTTGGAAGCTTTAATGCTCTTTATAGAAAGAGGGGCAATTCTACTAGTATTGTCTACTTCAATCAAGCAAGTGCATTGTTTCTAGTATTCTATGATTTGATTTTGTTAGAGATCATTCTTAGATCTTTATAGGAAGTCTATTACTGATCTTTTCAGGTCCCTAAGAAGTGGGATAAGATAGATCTTCAATCAAATCAATAGAAGTAACCTTCATTTGTGTCAAGTCCTTGATTAGGAGACTAGATGGCATCTATAAATGCATATCTTTTGGATACTAATGAAAGGCTCAACAAAACTACCTATTCCATATGGAAAGTTAGAATGGAATCTATCATGATCATGCAAGACCTGATGGAAATTGTAAATGGTAAGGAGGGTGAACCTATTCATCCTCAAGAAAAAGCCAAATACATCAAGAGGTGCAATGTTGCACTACATTGCATAAAATGAATGTTGCAAATGAACTCTTAAGAGAGGTAG
>CM055104.1:50184315-50288005 GCA_029204225.1 Diphasiastrum complanatum | reverse complement strand
GCTATCAATGCTCAATTTTGTGGAGAAGGAAAGGCAAGTTGGAAAGGGGGGTACATTTGTTACTTCATTTGCTAAGTTTTGTAATGAAGTCCCTTTGAATTCTAAAGTATGGAATGAAAGGTGGTTGTCATATCTACTTACTCTTGAGTGTGCTAGAAGTAAGCATGACATTTTCATTTATAAGTTGAAAGATTTTGACTTCATTTTCAAAGAGGCATATTGTGAACCTTGTATGAGAGTAAGTGAATCATCCTTGAAGGACACTTATATCCATACAAGAGTATTTGGCCTCATTGGTTGATGTAAATTGCTAGTGGTAAGCAATTGTGGACTAGTCAATTATGGACTAGTAAATATGGTATAAATAATCTTGGTGATTGTTTTGTTGACTTGAAAGATCATATTGAGAAGGAGAACATTCAGGTTTGGAGACTTGAAAACAAAGTCCTTGAGAGTCTTGAACAAAATCATGGTTTGGATCCATGTTTGAGCATGATGAAGAAAAAAGACATCAAGGAGGAACCCGAGAAGGAGCACTTGTCTCAAGGCAAAAGAGACCTGAATCTACATCAATATGAAGGTTTGGGTAAAGAGAAAGGAGCAGCAAGGAAGTTTATCCATATCTCCCTTTACTCATCTTATTTTGTGTTTGATAAAAAAACATGTCATGTATTTGACAAAGTCCTTTGATGATGCTAGTATGAACATTGTTTTTCATCCTTCGTCGAGTTTTCTGGTTTCACTATTTATAATAAATGATCATTTGTGAGTTGGGTGAAGAATAGATCTATCAGGATGTTCCAAAAAGTCTATTTTTACTCTCGCCAAGTTACAGAAACCCCATTTTTTTCAGAAGGAACCTTCGCCAATTCCACCCTAGTCTTATCTGAGTTACATTCCTTATCTGAGAGTTTGGCGAAGGTTATTTCCAACAAATTTGTCAAGAAAAAACTTGATCAGAGATTTTTACCTAAAATAGCATTGTTGGAACCTTCGTCGAGTCAACCTTCGCCTAGGAAACCTTCACCAGTACTATTTTTAGGTTCTGATTCTCCAAATCAAGTCTTTGTCAAATTTTTGGTCAAATCTGGTTCAATTTGATTTTGATTCTGAGAATTCTTCATTTTGAGAAGTGTCGATCACTTGATCATAGAATCGTTTTTACAGTCTAGGAACATGATTGTTGTCAAGTGAAAGGAATTTTGTAGATCTGAATTGAGATAAATTTTGATCAAAAATCTAGATCCAATCTCATTGTCTGATTGATTTAATTTGTAAAAATGGCTGCTCCTCGGGAAGTCAATCCAATCATTGTTAGGAGATCACCCTGTTTGAATCTACCCAAATACAATGGATTAACAGATCTAGTTAGATTTCTCCATATCTATGTGGAATCTTGAAGTCTATGGAGAAGTTTTTCCTCAAGATAAACTTAAGCTATTTACAATGGCCTTAATGGGTGTAGCACAAGATTGGTATTATAATCAAGATGAAATTGAGCGTAAAATGGGAAAACGGAAAATGGTAGGAGAATATATTGAACGGGTTAAACGACTTAAATCTGAGTGCAAACCCGAGCTGAAAAATGCCATGATACGTGGTTTTTGTCAGGTCTACCTAAAAGGATCAGACAGAGCTGAAACGCCATAATGAGTATGCAATTTTGCAAAACGCTATGGATGATGCAACACGAGAGGAGGATGAAGATTCAGATGATGAGCCGAATATTGGTATGTTGTCTTATACAACAGGGTAGACACTACGACATCCACCACTATTGCATCAACGAATGATCAACGCTACTATAGAGATGATGCTCAACGAGTTCTAGAAGCTTGGGAAGAACCATCAGATACAGATGGAAAAATTGTAGTTGCAATTTGATGACAAGATCAAAGCCTTGAAAGATTTCCATGGAAAAGCGAACAAGGAACCTGAGAAATTTGCCAAGACTTTTTCTACCAGGGAAAATGTCTGGTGTTCCATTTGTACGGGCAATCACACAACAAATGAATGGTCTCAATTGAAAAAACGAATAGAAACTAGTATTTGCCATCTGTGCAATTCACTTGATTATGAGACTGCTTATTGTCATTTTAATCCTCGAATTATCCAGCAACGATATGCACAGATGGGATATTGGGAATCTCTTTATGGAAAGGATCTTGCAGCCAAACCTCATTTTGGATCCGGAGAGACTAGTTTTACTAGCCCCACCGACACAACCGGCTCCTCTTGCTAATTTGATGGAACCAGAACCTTACAGAGGTAACGAGCAATGGAATTACAATAATGAAAGTGGACCTCAGAACAATATGCTATTTATGCTACCGCACAACAACAAGCATCTAGAAATTGGACCAGAGCGCCACTTGGATGCTTTGCATGTGGAGAAAACCACAAAGTTGCAGAATGTCCAAACAAAGACAAATTTGTACCATTCTGTCATGACTATGGTTATGGGCATTGCTACAAGGAGTGTCCAACAAGACCAAAGTTGCCACTGGCCACAGCTCTTGTCAGTTTAATAACAAAAACCTACAATTCAACCTGAACCAAGTATACCTTTGATGGTGGTTACCAAAGCACAGAAGCAAAAAGAACCGGTAGTAGATCCAGTACCTGCTGATTCTATACCATTAACTGATATACCAACAACATCTGGAGTCTATCCAAATCTCCATGCCGAAAAGAGGAGATATCATGATATGAGGTAGTGGATTAAACAATTGCAAGAAGAAGAGGAGCTTGAAGCTGCTAAAGCTGCAGCCGCAGTTCATTCTTTATCGGTGCAGCCACTGGATAATCCACAAATAGATATGAATACTCAGTTGCATCATCATGAAGAATCCTTCTAGATGACTGAACCGGAAGCGCCGCAAACAAAACTCCTCATGAGTATTTTATCTAGTAAGATCAATATTATGTTGGGAGAGTTCTTGAAGTTGGTGCCAAACGCAAAGGAAGTATTAGCACAAAAGTTAACTCAAAATAAACCAGAAGTTCATCAAGAACCACTTTTTTGTGTTGGATTTGAAGAATCTAATGAAGTACTCCATGTCGGAGCAGTTTGGGAAAGTGAGCAAAAAAATATCACCCTGTCAATACAACATAGTCAATTTTCTAAAGAAGCGGCCGTGATAGATGGAGGTTCAGGAGTTAACCCGATTTCTACAAAGTTATGTGCAAAGTGGGGCCTTACAAAGATTAAGCCAGCGGCTCTTGCCATTAAGCTGGCCGATCAAATGACAGTTCGTCCATGGGGAATGGTTGAAGACATACCTGTCAAGATTGCCGGAGTAAAGTTTGTCATTACTTTTGTAGTAATGGAATTACTTAAAGCACCATATGTCTATCGGGTCCTACTAGGACGTCCATGGTTATGAGTTGCGCAAGTAATTCATAGCTGGGGTACCGAGAAAATCACTTTTGAAAATCGTGAACGTGCAGTCAAAGTTGATCCGATAACTTGGACCATCAAACCAGTGGCCCAAAAAGAGGATGATGATTCATCAACAACGGATCATACCTGTGACCGACCAGTAAAAAATTGGGGAGTACATTATGACTCTCAAACTGATACTATCAACTGGAATCAAGCTCTTGCAACAATTGATTGTACAGCAGGCTATATGTGTCAACAAGATAATCAATCCGACTTGAGCGAGATTTCAATATTGGATCAAACTTTAGATACACCAATTACTTTTCCATTGAATGTGCTGAATGTAGCTTGGATATCAACGGAACCCATACCAAATCCGATTGAAGATGAACTTATTCATGTGAGTCACGCCTTGACTTATGATGACAATGCAGAACTTACTGATGAGCAGGTTCTAAATCACATGGATCCTACCAGATTTGGAGTACATGATATTCCAACCGCAAAAAGCAGTTATATTGAAGGAAGACAAGATTACAGGATCAATGACGAAGAAACAAGCTAAACAACATTATAATACAGTTCTGAAATGGAAAAATCCACCTCAAAAGGTTGATTCGAATAATGTGTCACCCTTAGTGGATAAAGGCAAAGGGAAAGTCAAGGATGATTCTTCAAGTTAGAGTTCTCGCAAGACATCACCATCCAAGAAGTCATCGCCTTCATGATCGATTCCTGTTAAGAAAGCTAAGTGAAGATCCAAGGACAAAGAACAATCAGATGAAGTCCAGCATGATATGCCAGAGTATTTCAAACGCTATACTCTGGATGATGTGGTTATCATGTTACCAAAAGCACACCGTGAACCTGAAGAACAAGTGCCAGAATCAGAGAAAACACGTTATGTAGTTGTTCACCAAACATCAATGACACGACAAAATTTGATCAATGTGGAAAACCTCAACAATAATGAGAACTAGAGCAACAAATTAGTGATTGTTTTAAGTACTAGCGTGAAGTCAATATTTTGACAGAGTATTCTTTAGAGAAGACTTCGACAAATATGTAAGCAAAATCAACCATTGTGTAGAATTTCTGTCAATTGAAAAGCTTCATCTTTAATGAAGGGTGCACATCATGCATGACACTTTAGCAAGACACACAAAGAACATCAGCCCTTAGTTGGAAATCAAAGAGCTGGAATATCTAAAGTAAGAGTATCTCTTTTTTGACAAGGTATGGTTTCATAGACATCTAGAGTCACTCTCAAAAGCTCTATTAGTAGAATACTTCATGGGTAGAACATTGTTTAGGTGATGGCATACCATAGCTCCATTGCTCATCACTTCCGTAAGGTTCTGGTTCCATTAAATTGGCAGGAGGAGCGGAGTGTTTTGGTGGGGCAGGCAAAGCTAGACGTTCCGGGTATCGAAGAGTAGGTTGTCGCAATCTTGCTGCTGGATTTCCTCCATATTGTGGATCTCGATATCCCATTTGGGCATATCGTTGCTAAATTATCCGAGGATTGAAGTTGCAAAAAGCAGTCTCATGGTTAGATGAATTACATAGATGGCAAACACTGATTTCCATTCGTTTTTTCAATTGAGGACACTCGTTCACTGTGTGATTTCCTGTACAAATAGAACACCAGATATTTTCCCTGGTAGGAAAAGTCTTTGCAAACTTCTCAGGTTCCTTGTTCGCTTCTCAGTGGACATTTTCCAATGCTTTGATCTTCTCATCAAATTGCAACTGCAACTTTTCCATCTGTTTCTGCTGGGTCTTCCCAAGTTTCTCGAACTCATTGAGCATCATTTTTGCAGTAGCATTGGCATTCGTTGATACAATAGTGGTAGATGTTGTAGTAGTTTGCCCTGCTATATAAGACAACATACTGACATTTGGCTCATCATCTGAATCTTCATCCTCCTCCCGAATTGCATCGTCCATAGCATTTTGCAAAAGTGCGTACTCATTATGGCGTTTCAGCTCACGTTTGATCCGTTTAGGTAGACCTGACAAAAATCACATAATCATGGCATTTTCATTAATCAGCTCAGGTTTGCATTCAGATCTAAGATGTTTCACCCTTTCGATGTAATCTCGAACCATTTCCCGCTTTCCCATTTTAATTTTACTTTAAAGTAGGAAAGGGTCTTCCATAAACTTCCACGGTTTGAACCGTGTGATAAGGGCTCGTCTAACAACCTCCCAATCTGTACGCTCAGTTTCATCTTGGTTATAGTACCAATCTTGTGTTGTGCCTGTTAAGGCCATAGGAAACAACTTAACTTTATCTTGAGGATAAATCTCACCGTAGACCTCACAGGATTCAGCATAGATCTGAAGAAAGCTAACTGGATCTGTTAATCCATTATATTTGGGTAGATCCAATCGGGGTGCTCTTCTAACAATAATCGGATTGACCTCCTGTGGAGCACCTCCAGGAGCAGCCATCTTCACAAATGCAGCTTCAGGGGCAGCCATCTTCACAAATTTAGATCAAATAAATAATGAGATTGGATCTAGATTTTTTCAAAAAACTATTTCAGATTAGATCTGCTAGACCTATTCCACCTTTCAAGAATCTAATTCTATATGATGAAAAACTTTTTGAAATTCGATCAATCGATACTTCTAAAAAATGATAAATCTCTCAGAATCCAATTCAGAATATATCAGATTTGATCCGAATTTTGACAGAGACTTGATTTGGAAAATCAGAAACTAAAAATAGGACTGGCGAAGGTTCACTAGGCGAAGGTTGGCTCGACGAAGGTTGAATAGTGCTATTTTGGGAAAAAAAATACTCTCTGAACATTTTTCTGGCAATTTCTTGGAGATTAACCTTTGCCGACTTCTCAGATGGAAGATCTGACATAGATAAAACTATGGAAAACCGGACGAAGGTTTCTGACACAAGAAAATACAGTTTCTGTAATCTGGCGAGGGTAAAAATCAAGATTTTTTGTGATCTGATCAAGAAGAATCTTCGTCAAACTTAAAAATAGTAATTTTCTATAAATAGAATGTTCTTAAAACTTGGCGAAGGATCAAGAGTAATACTGGTAATTTTGCAAAAAAGTGATTTTTTTTGGCAAAATTATGACAATATGACAACTGATCCTCTGATACCCTTCCTATTTTTAGTATTATTCTTCGCCGACCTGGCAGTAGATAGATTTGAATCACATCTTAGCACAGTAAATCAGGCGAAGGTTCTTTTTCTGTATTTTTTAGGATTTTGATAATTTTTAGTGTTTTTTGGCGGTTTTTCTGATGTTTTTGGAAATCTGCTGGGAATTAATCTTCGCCCTTCAAACTGAAAGTTTTGTAAACAAAACCGAAGGTGTCTGCAACTTGGCAAAGGTTTCCTGAGAGAGGGTAAAAAGTTTTGAGCTCTAATGACGTTTTTTGTCTCTTTTTGACCAAATCTGACAGATTTGACCGATTTATGTTATTTTCTCTAATATCTCAGATCCAAATGGATCTTAAGATTGGTGATCTGAATAGCTTTCCCTGTTTAATAATCGGATTAGATTTCAAACAAGCAAATCCACTCAAATCAAGCAAAATCAATCCCAAACTAACCCGAAAATGCAGATCTAACACTATTCATGCCACGACAAGATGCCTAATGCAAGCTAACCATCAACCAAACATGCTGCAAACTGAAAAATTGGCGTAGCTCCCCGGCAACGGTGCCAAAATTGTAATGGGTTTCTTTCCTTGCCTTAGCTGAATCCAAGATCTAGTCAATCTAGCATCATAGAGACGGAGTTAGTTGTCACGCGTAGGTTCGTTCCCATGAGAGCGATAATATAGTTTAGATTTCAACATGAATGGAGGATCTAACACTAACATCCAATAACACTAAGCATTAACACTACATCCATTAACCCTACTTCCATTAACCCTAAATCCACAACAATGATAGAAACTTACTCTTCTCTCTCTCCTTTTCTCTCTCACAAAAAGCATAAGAAATAGCAATCCCAATAATGATCAAATCTAACAATTAGCAAATACAAAGGAAGCATGAGAAATGGAGGAAAAGAGAGGAAGAGCAAGGACATTTATCAATCCATTTCTAAAGAGAACCAATTTGCTTTATTGAAATGAGGAAATGAACATCAAGAGCAACTCGAGTTGGTTCTTTTTTATAGTAGAGAGGAGGACCTTGGCCTCTGAATCCTATTGGTCCAATCTTGCCTATCTTTTTATTCTAATTTAAAGAAGTGTGGGAACCATCAAAATTGGAGGGAAACCCAACTTTATTCACTAACTTGACATTTAGGCCCTGCCACATTAAAAGTCCCGCAAAAAGGCCTAAAGTCCTTCATTAACTTTTAATGAATCAATCAAATAACTATGTGATCATCGGGTTGGACTTACACACGCAGGGTACGAAATCCCTCTCATTAATTAACTAGGGCTAGGGTTGCCTTGGGATCCGCAAACCCTCCAACATTGTGGTATAGACCGACTTTCGTTAGCATTTCCTTAGATTGGCAGTCTATTTGGGGGTGTCGTTTTATAATCCTTCAATCTTGGGGTGAGGATAGGCAAGGAAAGAAACCCACTACATGGTGAGTACATATCTACCAAGTTCAAAGCATTTTGTGATGCAAATGGGATAAGGAGGGAGCTCACAAGTCCAAGAACACCACAACAAAATAGAGTTGGTAACAAAATAACTAATACATACATGTGCAAGAAAAGAGAGAGGCATGTGCTAACTTTTTCTACTGCCTTCATTCTTTTGCTATCTGATGTGTGCACCACTTTGGAAGATCCAATCCTTCATTAGTTTTTTTTTTCTATGCTCTATCTTCCTCTTTAAAGATCAATAACAATTTTGGAAATTTTTTTGTTGCCAACTATTGTGGGTGCTCTTCGTTCTGGTTCTCCCATATTACACTCTAGCTATGTGTGATTTTACTTAGGGATTTTTTTCCCTTTTCACTATCTACATCTCATTGATAGGTTCATTATTAGTCTCAAGGGAATTGTCACATCAACTTGATTATTGGATGGTTAATCTCTATACTATTTTTATCTTAAATGATGATTGTGTACATCAAGTTCAAGCATACACTACATTTACAATAGAATGACCATAAGCATAAATATTGCAAGTGGAAGTTCAAGTCATGATTGTTTATATATTGTCCACATCGAATGAAACGTGGAGCAATACAAGCACCAGGCTTGGATACCATGATGTACTTGAAAATACAAGTGCTAAGAAATCTAAATCAAGTTAATGCCAAAAAATGAGATCATTAAAAAGAACTACAAAGTATGCAAAGATTAGTCAGTGGTGTCACACACAACTAGATCATACAAAGAACATCAAAGATGTAACGATGGGCATAGCCATAGCTTGTTGATAAGAGTATGATGGAGTCCAAGTGTCCCATCCAAAACCATCCATTCCACTTTGCCTTGCCTTGCCAAGCTATCATTCATCCTTCATGGGGTCACTCGTCTCCCGCTCCATAGAATGGTGTCAAGAACGCATCAAAATGCATTTTTCCCTTGATGATGTCGTCGCTCTGTTTGTCAGCTTTACATAGGTGCCAAAATGGCCCTTAAGCCCTCCTTTAGCCAAAGTTATCCACTTCCAAAGTGGCCTTAAGAAAATGACTCTCAAAATGAACTAGTTTTTCATCCTGAAGAAACTATGGCCTTCAAAATGACTTTCACCAGTCGGGCCCCTTCAAGCACATCATTTTGAAAAATTTTAATGAAATTTTTTAAAATATCCCCTTCAGGGCTCTTCAGGCCCTCTTCACTGCAATCCAATGGTGGATTCAAATTCCATGGTCTAGATCACTTCCCAAGAAATAGATCTTGTCCGTCTATCATAATGGAGCCTGATCCTACGGCTACATTCCATACTGTGCACCGAACCACGCACCTATAGACACCAGATTGCTAAATGCACTATACTTCGATTTGATTCGGAGCGCGCGAGCCTCCTCCAAGGCCTCTCCTCCTTTACTTCTATTTTTTGCTATGGCTCTTTCCACAGCTATGGCTGCCCAGCTCCAGATCTGATCCAGCTCTCTCCCGTACTCGCGGCTATTACGGCCTCCAAGATGCTACCTCGCACTGCTAGGCTGCCCTCTTGTGGGTTTTTACAAATCTAAAAGGGATTTCCTGGAGAGAGAAAACAGTCATTTTTGCTTAGAAAACCCTAACTGCCATTTTTGCTATCTGAGAGAGTTGAAGATTATTCTTCCTTAGCTTTATGGCTCATCATGGCCTTTTGCATACATGATCTAGCTACTCCAGTGCCCTACTGTAGCCTTTCACAGTAGCAAAAACACCTTTCTACAGAGAAAGATCCATGCTTTTTGCTCTGTAAACCTCGGTCTGCAAAGACTAGACTTTGTTGCATATATTTGAAACTGCCTTTTATTCAATTGCTGAGAATTAACCTCCACAGCTTACCCGAATGTCTAGCAACCTGTCCCAATTCTTGTTTGCAACAAACCGCTCCACAGTTCACTGAGAATTGCCTCCGTTATGAGCACTTTTCCGTCGGCTGTCCCACAGCTTCCCTTCTATCCAAATTTTTACTTTGATTCAGAAAATCTGCTTCATACCATTCCGAATCAAAGGGCTTTGCGTCTTCGATCACCCTGGACCATCCTGTACCCCGTACGACGTCCCTACCGTTGCTCGGTACTGATGCTAACGTCGATGGAACTGCTCTTCCAAGAGTACGATCATGCACGTTCCTCCACAGCCTGAGAGCTCTGATACCAAGTTAACATTCTATGCGAAAATTCTCATCTAGTGGAGAGTGCAAATTAAAGATGCAATCACTGACTGATTTCTAACCATCAAAACCATAAACAACATCCACAAGTAACAAAGTGATGGAAGAGCTCACATTGTGATGGAGCAACCATCTAGTGCAGTTGGGAGATTCCACCATCATCTTTCCAAAATGGTGTTAGCCCTTAGATCTGTGGATCACCACCATGCTGTGGGAGATTGTACAGGTGGTGCTTAAATACGCTCATCCCATTTAGCTCAACGTGAACTAGGAGTGTAGTAACTTCTATCTACCCTACCACTGACCAGCAAGGCCAAAAAGAAAAAGAATTCCCGCCCATAAAAGTACAAGAGTTCATACTTCCCCTGCCCTGACCGTTGCTCTCTCTCTCTCTCTCTCTCTCTCTCTCTCTCTCTCTCTCTCTCGCAATTTATCAAAACGCATTCAAATTACTCGACAAAAGCATTGATCTATGCATCAGCTAAAAACATCGAGAAACATTCACCAGTCGATGCTCGGAAGAAACCATCCATCCATCCATCCATCCATGCTTCCTGCAATGGCCGATTTACTTCAAATCTTAGCTGCTGCTTGTTTTCTAACTATAATAAACCATGGCATTTTGCAAGACGTGAGATATAGCTACTAAAACTTTGAAGCTAGCTGGCTAGCTGCAGATCTCTGAATTTGGAGGTAGAGCTCTCTGTAACAGGGACCGAGGAATTAGGCGTCATGTTTGGAACAGGGTTCAAAGCAGCAAAATGGTAAGTATATATGGAAAGATTTCTAATATTGCTGCTGTTTGCGTGTTCTTCAGCAAATCTATACTGAAAGTCGACATTAGATGTGTGAGGTTGTGCAGCTATAGATGTTTCTTTAAGCAAATCGGATGCTGGATGTTGCAGTTTATGTAGCAACCATCGCTTCCCCCGTATATTGCCTGTTCAGATTTAATTTTCACTTCAAATTTGATGGCTGACATTTGAGCATGACATTTTAGCAAGACAGTGCTGAGGCTGGCCATAGCTCGTATTAAGCTACTTAGAAACAAACGAGATATCCAGTTGAAGCAAATGCGTCGTGATATTGCACAGCTTCTTCAGACAGGGCAGGAACCGAGTGCTCGTATTCGAGTAAGGCTGCCAGCGTTGCCTTATTTATTACTCATGCTCATCTTTCTACTTGATGAATAACTTAATAGAGAAAATGGAAATTTTTTGTGTTCGTCTTGCTGATGCTAATCTTGATCATAAACAAATCAATAATGAAAATGAAAGAATCGCCTTGGACTTCGATGTTGCAGATCTATCATTTTATCTCAAAAGAGGCTTGTATATAACGTGTGACAGGCCGAACATGTGATAAGGGAGCAAAACATCGGAGATGCTTATGACATAATCGAGCTATTCTGCGAAGTCGTGGTTGTACGTTTGCCAATTCTGGAAGCACAGAAGTGAGCATTTTAACTGCAAAAGGTTAACAAGTAGTGAAAGCTTTACGCTACTTATTTTATGCTATTGTAATTGTATCTATTGTATTTTTAGCTTTGCCATGATAGGATGGGTGTTTTAGCTACAAAGTCATAGCATAAAAGTTGAGGTATAATGCAATCTTTCCTTTTTATTTTCATTCTTTTAGCAGCACGTTAAAGCTTCTCATGATATATAGATCACCTTGTTTAAATTTTGAAATCCTTTTAAATTGAAATTTTTGTTATTTTTATTTTTCAAACAATTTGAATGCTTGTCAAAAATGTAAAAATATGGTAAAGCTTTGTGTACGCATATATCTTTCTCTCCTGTATATATTATCATTATTTTAACAATGTCAAACTTTATCTATCTAGTTAAGGGCCATAAAAAGCTAGAGGCATGTCAATTTGTCTAGCCCTTTTTGTGTTATCTCCCACTTGGGTACCTTGGCCATTGTTGGAGCCATATGCGTATGTCATTGGGATGCACACATTGTTGTGCGCTATCTATACACCAACATATATATGTGTTCGACATATAACTATACTGTGTACGTTTGAGCGAAAATGTATGTAACTCTACTGTGTATGTTCCAAAAAACAAAATTGAAAAAATATACTTTGATATTTGAACTTGTAATGTATAGGGATAGCTCATTTAACTATGCCACCCTCGCACGATTTTGTTTATGACAATTAATGTTCATGAGTACTTTCAAATTTTTTTTGAGAGGGTCACACACTAGTTGCTATATGTTGCATGTTTCTACCATTAACTTGGTCGTGTTGCATGTTATGGATACCATATCTATTTTTGCAAATTGTGTATTTTTTGACATAAAAGGATGACAAAATTTGGCATACTTCAAATACTTGTACGGGCGCACGAGAGTATGATGCAACATGGACTCTCGAAACTCAAACATCGTGTGCATGGAAGAGCCTTTCAATGTGTTGTCCAATGGTTGGATCTCTTTCCCCCCCGTGCTAGGATCTACCTCAAAGGATGGTGCATCAACAATTGATGGTGATGAGGGATGGGAAGGACATGTGGAAGTAGAAGTTTGAGGGGCTACAGCCACAATGCGGGCATCTCTCCATCTATAGGCACTTTATTAAATGTCCTGCGAAGGATCTGTATTGTGTGAATGTGTTATTAGAAGTGCAAAAAGAAGCAGCATTATACAACATTGAATTGACAACTGATGTAACCCAACAACAAAGAAGACCATAATTTTTTTTGTTTAACAATAGGTTGTTCAAATTAAGGCCCTAAACCCTAAACTCATTGGAATAGACTTACTAGACATTCATGTAGGCATGAATTGGACATCAATCGAATGATTATAGGTTAGTTAAAAGGACCAAAAAACACATGGGATTAGGGCAAGTCATTGTAAACTTTTGCTACAAGCAATAACGGCCAAAACTCATAGTGAAGTCTTTGTAGGCATTAAGATACACAATGTAGCTTCAAACTGCACTTCAATTGGATGCCCATAGGTCATTAGTTCACAAATAGGGCCAGAAAACACATGGGATTAGGGCGAGGCATTCAAAACTTTTGTTACATGTTGTAATGGTTGAAACTAAGGATGCAGGGATGTCTACGGGCATGGGAACCAGAAAAGTCTTGAATACAAATAGGGCCAAAAAACACATGGGATTAGGGCAAGGCATTCAAAACTTTTGTTACATGTTGTAATGGTTGAAACTAAGGATGCAGGGATGTCTACGGGCATGAGAACCAAAAAAGTCTTGAATTCGTTGCATGTAGTCTATTCGATTACCTTCCAAGGAATGATACCAAAACTTACACAAAAATAATCTACACAACTCCCTTGATGTTGTCACCGTGCACACCATGCGAAATAGAATGCTTGCGAATGCTCCTATTTTGCTATCATTGCCTTCACCTCTCTCAAAAAAATTTGCAAATCTGTTTTGAGTTTTGAAATGCACATTCTGGTACATGGTCACAACAAAACTCAATCTGCCACAACCATGCTTCGAGTAAAAGTTCAATTGAGTAGCCTTTATGTCATTGGGAATAATGGAGCGGATTCCAAGGTTGATGATTCATTGTCAACATATAACATGTCTTAACTATTCTAGAGTGTAAGTGCATCTAGTTTAGTGTGTAGTTGGCCAACCTTTGCTTGCATTTGCTTCACGTACATAATTGATAGTTCACTCGATGATGTACTAGCCGTTGTTGTAGGCTCATCCTCGGATGGTGCTCATCATCTTTTCTTCCATGAGCAAGTAGGAAATTTGTTCAATTGGCTTTGCTCTTTAGTGCCATCCTTCATCATAATTGACTAAGCTTGCTCTTCACTTCCAAGGAAGTGACAGAAACTTAGTATGCTGATCTTTTTACAAATGTACGAATGCTATCGCGTTTTTTTATTGTTTTGCATGTGTACCGTGATTCTCTCCCACTATTGGTCATTGATGAAGTGACTAGGGATGTTATAGTAGCGTTTTCTCTGCACTCTAGTCGATTGAGCTTATGGTTACAGACTTTGTGGGTGGACTCCATAAACTTGAATATGGCACATATTCATTGTAGGGTACTATCCTAGACATAACATTAGTATAGTTCTTTGTTGTATTAGTGAACACACAATAATCTCATTTGCAAGCTTTGTCTAAGCTGCCGCCAGCTAATTTGTGGCTATTTTTTTTAATCTTTAGTGGAGCATTATGCCCACCAACTATGCTGCTTTAGTTCGGATTTGGGCAAGCTGAAGTGGTGAAATGTATATTATCCTTATTCTTCTGAGGAAGTGGGGACTTCATTTAATTGACTTTGCTCTTTAGTGCTAGACTTCATCATGATTGAGTCCACAATTCACCTTTGAGAAGTGATAGAAACTCAATACATTATCTTTGTGGCAAATATTATGGATGCTAATGTGTGCAAGTTATATACTCAAAATAGCCCTGAACTAGTATACTTTTTACCCAGGTTTGCTAAGTTGCCATAATCTTTAGAAGGTTCCACTAAGGGTCTTTGGATAGTATGTATAGAGCTATCATTTACACAGCAGGTATTCATTGATTGTTAAGCTTATGATTTGGTATTGCTTGGGCTCTTCATGGGAGCCCCTTTCTATTACTTGTAGGGCTTCAGCCGTTGATCATATCAAATGCTCTTGGTCATTTTGCATGGGAGATTGCTTGATTGTGTTTATTATAGTCATTCATGCTTCATCGATACGATATCCATAGATTGAGTTATAACTTGGTATCATAGCACTTTCCCCTTGCCTTGGTGGGTGTGCTACTTTTCTAATCTGATTTTCTCCCCAGGAGACCGTATTTCTGGCAAATTCTTAGTAGTCTATTACTCTTCACACTTGGCAAATCTTCTCGACATATTTTGGATGGCTGTTTCTGCAGGTTTTTAGTTTATGGCAGTATTTCCATTACAATTGGCAGCTGACTTAGCAAAATTGTTTTTTTCCATCCTCACTTTTTGGTGGCTGTTCTTCTGCTCCTGTTTCGGGGCCATTCTGTCCTATCTTTTGCAGATTTTCCAGCTCACTTCACAACTATCTTTGTGTGGCCCCTTCCAGCACCTTTATTTCAGCAAATCTTCCTATTCAGCATGCTGGTTTTAGTTTTTTAAAAAATATACTAAAACTTTATGATTATTTGGAGGCTCTATTGCCTTCTTTGTGGTCGTTTCTTCCCCACTCAACTTGCTGGTTTTTGATGAACCTTTGGAGCCTCCATTGCCCTATTTTGGGGACCCTTTTTCACCTCCATTTGGTGATTTTTTCTACTGGTCCTTTGGGCTGCTGAATCGGCCTCTCTGCTACCAATTTTGCAGCCTATCTTCATTAGCTGCTCTAGTTATGTATTCTGATTTTCAGGTTCATTTCTGTCTTTGCTTAATTTTTAGTGTGCTTCTATTTTGATTCATTTTGGTCAAATCCGTTTGTTGTGTTTTTAAATTTTTTGTTGTTTGTTTTATTATTATGATTCTTTTGTTATTAAGGTTCTTCCAAGTTGGCTTACTTGATTCTCATTTATATTTAAAAAATTCGTCTCCCTTGTGATCCCGCCTCTTTGTCGCCTTTCTCTTTCCTCTATGCATTGTGGTGATATGACTTTTGAGTGTGTATTCGAGACATGATTGACGTATTACTTTCACACTTCTCACCCTGATTGTATTGAATTCCAAAAGATTGCTAGCGCAGTTTTCCTTTTAGGTGGTCTTGCTTATTCTAAGTGGCATACATCCAATTCGGAGTCTGCTGTTGAGAGTCCTTTTGTACATGAGAGTATTGTCATGGATATTTTTAAGCATTGATGAAGTGACCTGCTCCCACTCTTGGGCATTGGCAATATGAGTAAGGATGTTGTTGTATTTGGGCAGTTTTCCTTTTAGGTGGTCTTGCTTATTCTAAGGGCATACATCCAATTTGGAGTCTGCTGTTGAGAGTCCTTTTGTACATGAGAGTATTGTCATGGATATTTTTAAGCATTGATGAAGTGACCTGCTCCCACTCTTGGGCATTGGCAATATGAGTAAGGATGTTGTTGTATTTGGTCAGTTCAATACATAATGAGATTGATGATTGAACTCATTGAAGACTTTTTGGTTGTGAGTCTTGGACTCCATGATGTTGAAGATCGCACATCTCCTTTGTTATGTTGGGCACTATCCTAGACATAGTATCAATATACGATGTTAAGTCTCTTACTTTCTTCCTACAAAATTTTCCCGTATGACTATCCTTCCTTTCCTTTTTTTTAGTTGTTTGGTTTTTTGAAGAATTGTATTTTGCACACTAATTTTTGGAATTTGTGGCTAATTCTTGTAAATGTTATTTTGAAAGGAGTTTAACTTTCATGACAGCACAAATTCTTTCAATGATGTTACATCTGAACTCTTCATCCAAAGTGTTATATAAGCTTGGCTTTACTTAGTTATGATGTACTACTGTAATGCCTTTTGCTTGCAGAACTGTGAAAGCTGGTTGCTCTCATTAAATGCCTACCTTGATTTCTGTTAGCTGTGTCATATTGAGCTGGGAAACCCAACCATTTTCCTACTGTACAGTTTTGTGCATACTTTGTTGATCAATGATTTCTTTTCATAGAAGAGAGTTCAAGAAGCAAATTTTCAACACCTCAACTCTCTTCTTTTGCCCTTCTCATTTGTTCTGGCCCTTCAATGCCCTTGAGAACTGAGATCCCTTCTAAATATACTGAAAACTAGTGTCTTGGGGAGTGAATTTCCAGTACCTTTCCCGAAGGTAAAGCGGGAGCTTTATATCTGCTTCTAAGGTTCTTTATGGACTTCAGTTCATGATATGTTGCCAGCCATCAAATGAGGGCATTTCACTTTTACGCCTTGTGACCATGTGGAATGGGGCTTCCTGACAGCACTGGACAGGGATAACTTTATTTTTTTGGAGGAAAGTCCTTATTGCAGAGTTTAATTCTCTGTACGACTACACAGTTAAAGACTGAGTGGAATCCTTTACATGCATAAAAGAGAAGGAAAATGTCCAATTAAATCGTGTGCCACAGATCTACAATTCTAAATCTGTTTGATTACTTTGAAAAGCTAAATGAGATTAAAGTGGTTTTGCATTCAGCTTTTTGATTCCAACTTACCTGACAATCTGGTAAAAAGTCTACTATTGCTACCATTAGATACAGAAACTTTGGAACTGAAGCTTTGAGGATTCAGATCTCTGCCTGTTTAAGGTCAACCTAGGTGAGGATAGATGAAAATGTCAATAAAAATAGTGGGTTCTACTATTTGCTTTGTCAAAGAACTGGAAAATTTTAGAATCCACTTCCTATCGTTAAGGTTGTGTAATGGGTGGTGGCTGATCTTTAATCCAACTGCCGTGAATGCTGGTTGTTGGTTGCGACTTTCAAGAATGGATAAGCTGTTCCAATGCACTTGGAAGTAGCTGAGAGAACTTTCTCATCTTGCAAGGCTGAGAGCATCAAACATGGTCAGCATAGCTTCGGTCTTAGGCATCAGGTCATACTTTAGAAAAGATCCATGACATAATGAGCACAGAAAATTTTGCATTACGAGTTCAGTAGTAGGTCTGAGTAGTGTTATTCTAAAAAGCTTCTTTCATGTGAAGTGGAGCTTTAAAAGGGGTAAGTTGCTGATAACAAGGCCATAATTGACAAGCATAGCATCCAACTTCTTTGGAGATGCATAAGTAAACACTTCAAGGAGATAGGGATATAAAACCTCTAGTGCAGCCTTGGCTGCTTGAGAAAGGTTTTTGAAGCACTAAGTAACAAGAGGTGGAAATTGAGTAGAAACATGCAAGAGAAAGCTGTAGATAGTATGCTGGAATTTAGATTTTGGCTGCATCTGGTTTATAGGAGAAATTACTGGCTTGAGGTGAAATCTTAACCAGATGGAACAATTGAAAGTTTTCTCCATTAAACAATTGCCAATTGTCATATCAAACAGAAATCCAAAAATCAGTACCATTTGAATAGCTATAATGTGATGATTGCTGCTAGAAATAAGTACCTAATATAATAGACTGAGTATAAACCTAAGAACTTTATGCTACTTTCCGAATTTTTTGAACTCGCTTGCTCGAATTATTCTTTATTAATTAGAATTATCCGTTAGCCAGGAATTAACAAATCGAACAATGAAGTTTGTGGAACTGTTGAGTACACATCGAAGAAAATTTTGTAGATCAGCTGATGTACGACAAGTTCATAAATTGGTCAACAGGTATGCCACATGCTCACAATTGCAGGACCGTCCTAGTTTCAGTGTATGTTCTACTTTCCACGTTTTAGCTAGCAGTGGCTTAACACCAATGCAAGGTAATGGGGAAAGAATCCCTTCATTTCAGAGCTCAAGCTTGTGCTGTGGTGCTTATATTACACGTTCCAATCTGCAGAGTTTGCCCATTGGACCTCAAAGAAGCGGTGTCAAGTTTAATATATGTTGCACCGAGAGCTGCTGACTTGCCAGAGTTACTGCAATTGCGTTCTCTTTTTGCCTCTAAATATGGGAAGGAGTACATAGCAGCTGCGTCAGAATTGCGTCCTGAGTGTGGGGTCAACCGACTGGTAATTATTCTAAGTTCGCTGTTTGTCATCTTCTTCGCTGACTAATTTTGAATGCTTGATGAGTAGTTAAAAATCTTGAATTTTCAGATCTGAAATTCAGGTTTGCGTTGCTTTTTCGAACTTATTGAATGTTTCAAAAGCATCTCTAGCTTCAAAGTAGTTAAATTTCCTGGAGCATCACAGAAACATGTTTCAGCAAGTCGGTCTCTGTGCAATGCAGATCATTTCAAAGCTGTCATTGATGACACCATCTGGAGAGAGCAAATTGAATCTACTCAAAGAGATAGCTGCGGACCATAAATTAGAGTGGGACCCTGTCGACACCTTAGCTGAACTTCTCAAAAAACCTGAAGACTTGCTTGTGAGTTGCATTCACTATAACTAACACTCATAATCTGTCTTTTATTCACATCTTTGAGACAAATGATTGATCAATCATGCAAATATGATCAATTAGTTAATGGGAATTTAGTGTGCACAGTGATCTGAATGAAAGTTAATTGTAACACCATTCATTCTTGGGCCTGAGAATCTACGATAACCTTTAGGTGCTGTGCTTTTCAGGATGGACCTAAGTGTTTCACTGGAGCAACTAATATGCCATCCTATGCTGAGGATGTGGAAGATGATAATAAGATTTTCCTTCCCAAAACTAGTTCCACCCATTCCGTTCTACAAGGAAAACAGCAGCAAATGAGATCAAGGTCAGTCTTGGGTGCTACAACTTCAGTTGAAAATGAATCCGATAGAGTGAAACAGTTCGTTCCTTCAGTATTACATAAGCATGAGAAGTTTAGCACCACCTCATATTCATCGACCCCCATGTCTCAACAAATTTCTTCTCCTTCAAAAAGTATATGTATTAGCCAAAGGCAGCCTGGTTCGGAAGATCTGGTAGAAATGACCTGTTCTTCCTTCGCTGGGGTAAGCAGCAGGGAAGCTGCTACCTACAGGGATTTTGCATCTGCTGTCCATGCAGCTGCAGAGTCTGCTGAGCATGCAGCTGCTGCAGCAAGAACTGCTGCTAGCCTTGCACATGTGAGTTTGAGAAGGAACTTGCAATGATTTAGTTGGAGAAAAAATTGGCCTAAAGACGACAATGCACATGTTTAAAGCTTTATGGAAGTCAAAAGAGAGGTTAAAATCAATATGTAACATTGTCACTATCTTAAACTGGCCTTTGTTAGAGGTATCCGCCCATGTGTGGACAGGGAATCGGACCATGGTGACAAGCACCCAACCATGGCACAGGTGGGCCAACACCATTGTCAATGTTGAGTTTGTGGACTAACATCAAAAGCATTAAGCATTTTGTTAGAAGGAAGTTTTTGATGCTGGGTGTGATTATCTAAGAGTCCAATTGGAATATCTGTTTGCATTAGGACTTCGCTAAAGAATAGGCATTGGGCATTTTTGTGAGCTCAGTGTTTCTAAATCTAAAGGTAAAATTTACTTGCAACTATAAACAAAATGCATATTGAAGACATATAAGCTTAAAAAGGAATGTAGAACAATAGAAGAAGGTAGAACAATGAGATTTTTAAAAAAATTCCTGTATCAACTCATAAGGAACAGACTTTGATCAACTCACCCATTGTTGGCCAGAATAATGTGATAAAAATCTATGAGCTTTGGATCCTCCAATGCTCGGCTTGCATGGAATATTGCTTGTTTTACTTGATAGCTTGTCGTCTTTTTTTATTTTAGCGTGGCCTTTATGTAAGCCTGCTTTAGATAACACATCCTCTAATTTGAAAATAGCTTCCTTCGCAGATGCCTCTGGCTCGGAATTTTCAAATCCGTGCCCTATGTAAATGTCACTAATAAATGTCACTAGCAAGTGAAAAGCTCAAAATATTTAGCAATTGAAAAGCTCAAAATATTCAAAACTTAATAATGATAGTTCAAATTGTAGGTTCGTGGAATGTACTACCAAAGGTGGAACTCAAGACAAAGTTTTCATGAATAATGATAACTTTACGATGATTAAAGTTGGACTTTAGCTTGGTAACCATCGGTGGATGGTCATATATGAGCATCTTAACTAGGAGTCAACTACATTAATTTCTAGTGGTAGGTATCCAATATCGCATTATTTGTGCCATTATTGGTTGGATCATAAAGCATGTGGAACCTCTTGGGCAAAATGGGCTATGGGGATATACAATGCCATGTCTATTACACTAGTTTAAGTTGTAATGGATATTCAAGAGGAGTATTTAGATGCACCTCAAGAGATTATCAATCTTTTCAGATTTGAGGTACACATGGAAAAGGTTTGTGCTTAAAAAACCCTCGAAACATTACCACGACATGGACATTCCTTGTAGGTGGTATGGTATTTTTTACCTCATACCAACAAGAACTCAAATGGAACTATCGATTTTGGTCTAATAAGACTAAAGTCTAGCCATGAGATCTTTTCTCTTGGAGCAAAGTGAGAGATTGACTACCTCCAAGTGAGGATGGAGTCAATTTTGATACTCCAAGATGTGATGGATATTGTCCTTGGAGTTGAAGAGGAGCCTCAATCGCTTCAAGAAGTCCAAAGGTACAAGAAAAGAGCTAGAATGGCTCTTCACTATATCAAGATGAATGTATCCAATGAAGTGTTGAGAGAAATAGGTTTTTGCACCTCGGCCAAGGAGGCTTGGGACACCTTCAAAGACATTTATGAGGCCAAGAATACCTCTAGATTAATCACTCTTAGAAATCAAATCTTCCAAAGGTACCAAAAGAGTGATGAAAGACAAAGCTAAATATGGAGAGGAGGACAATTCCTCTCAAGCTACAACATCCAATTGGAAGAAGAAGAAGATCAAGTGCTTCTTTTGTGGCAAGAAAGGCTACTAAGCCATAAATTGCTTCAAGAAAAGGAACCAATCCAAGCAAGCTAACCTTACTAATGAGAAAGAGAGTGATTCGAATGAGAGTGATAGGGACAATTCAGTTATGATATCTAGTTTTTCTTCCTCTTCCTTCAAGAGTGATGAATTGTGGTGGATTGATAGTGGGGCTAGTTCCCATATGTCTAGTTCCTAAAAATTCATTTAGTAGTCTCATGTCTTATGAGGGTGTGAAGAAGTCTATCTATACTGCAAATGATGTTGAGTATAAAATTGAAGGAATAGGTAGCATCCCTTTGAATGTGGCATCGTCAAAAATTTTGTGTCTCAAAGATGTGCTTTATGTGACAAAACTAACAAAGAATATCATTAGTGTTGGCTTGGATGTCACGGTTGATGTTGACACATGTGTAATCAAGAGAGAAGATGAGGTGATAGCTAGAGGATTTAGATTTGGTAGATTGTACAAACTAGATTCTAGTGAGAGTGCTAACATTTGTGATGTTGCCTACAAGACCAAGATCTCTCAAGAAAACTTATGGCAGAAGAGGTTGGGTTGTGAAAATTGGCAAAAGCAAATTTGATCAAACATTGTAAATATTATAATGACTTGTACCTATTATGTTACACCCACGTGTGAAATAAATGTGCTTTTCATGTAGTACAATCATATAGCTTGTACATATAGTCTGAATCAAGTTCTAGTGGCTAAAAAGGTCAAAATCATGTTTTTTAGTCATATGCCACATGGCATCAATCTAGAGATTGCATGAGCCACATCTTCTCTCTCAACTTCAATACACACAAAAAATCAGAAAAACTCATTTAATGCATCTAAATCAGGCTTCCAAATCAATTATTTGGATGATCTAATCCAAGAACAAATCATAAGAATAGAATCTCTATAGAAAAAGCTTGAATTTGCACTAAAAATCACTAAATTTGGGTGTATGAGTCAAATTATGCATCAATTTGAAGTTTATCAACCAAAATTGGATTTGTACGACCCCACACGTGTGTAAAATACACCTACAACCTACAAAAAGTTTTGGTAAAAAAATATTGAATCTATCAATCCATTCAAACTCTCTACCTCAAGATTAGCTAGTTTCCACAAACTTGCTAATTTGGATGTATGAGCATCAAATTGTAACATAAGGCTTCAAAGCTGGTACTGTACATCCTGACACATGTGAAAAGTACCCCTACAGCCCACAACCAAGTTTGATGCAAAAAATTTGAGTATACCTATCCAATCCAACTCGCCACATCAAACTTAGCTAGTTTCCAAAAACTTGCTAATTTGGGCTTAGTTTTGGATCAACACAATCAAATCTCAATAAATCCTCTTGTACTTGGTTCTGATATCATGTGAAAATCTGCAAAATTGGACCAAGAATGGATAGAGTGATTGGATGTTAGATACAATTGATCTACCAATCTACACAAGATTAGTTGAATCTAGATCAATTCTACATGAGAAAATCTAACAAGAACAATCATAAATGAAAGGGAATTGTACTTGCTGGTTTCACACGTGTGAAGACCTGTCATAGTACGAACTCCAACCCGAAAACAAAGTACAATATGATAGAAACTCAAAACATCCAAAAGAAATCAAGACAAATGATGAAATTGACAAAAAAATGCCTCCAAAACCAAGATTGGTGTTGCTTGATCATTATGGCCAAATGTGGCTCTATATATACAAAAAGTGGGAGCTCATGGTACTGATCATCCCTCTTATCTCACATGTGTGAGGGTGCTCTGTCATATGATGATTCATCATGCAAAATTGACACTTGGACCAAAACTTCTATTTTGAGCACTATTTGGTCAATTTTCTACTATATAGAAAACTCTTCTAGAAGTGCAAACTCAGCTTATTCCACACGTGTGAGCAGACCTCTACACATGGGATTTGAGTGTTCATGCATGGTTGGGATCTTTGTGAATCTCTAGAGTGATGGTACAATAGATTTCAACCTCTCACCTTGCATATCACTCCTTAATCTATGATTTTTGGCAATCCGTATTTGAGTGTTCATGCATGGTTGGGATCTTTGTGAATCTCTAGATGTCTAATTTTTAAGCTTGGTGAGAAATTCTTGACATAGGTTGTTATCAAACTATTACAAATCCATTCCAAATCTCAAGAGGGAGATTCTTTGCGGATGTAAAAAGGGGTGATTGGATCTTAATTCTATGTGTTTGAATCAAATGTACATGTCAAGTTTGAGTGATCTAGAGTAGATTTTATGTTTTGTAAAAATTGGTGGTATAGTTTGTTGTCAAATCAAATCAAATTCATTCTAAATCTCAAGAGTGAGATTATTTGGGTCAAGAGTGAGTCCAAAAGAAGTAATTAAGTTTGATTTTAATGTGTTTTGAGACAAAATCCATCTTTTGTTCAAGAATTCAAGTGTTGAAAGAACTAGTCAAGTGAAAAGGAAAATCTAGGTGTCAAATCTTCTCATATCCATTTCAACTCTCAAAAGAAAGAGTCATTGGTATTTGTTGAGTCCAAGAGTTTGGATCTGATTTCTTTCGTGATTTGATTTAAAGATTGTGTGCTTTTGTTTTAGTGATCAAAGCAAAGTTTCCAAGTGATTAGTCATTAGTGTGAAGATTGATTCTTAGGTTTGTGAGTTAGATCTTTTGTAGATCCTTCTAGATTATTGAATATGTTCAAATTTAGTCTCTTGAGAGTCACAAATTACTTTTATAGAATCATATCACAAGTTTTGTTTCACATGGCATCAATAGGTGGCATCCTATTGAAGGCAAATAAGGATCTTAAGTGCAACCTTTGCCATGTGTAGAGGTTTGCTCACACGTGTGGAATAAATTGAGGAAGTCAAATTTGCACTTCTAGAAGACTTTTTTATATAGTAAGAAATTGATCAAAAAGTGCTCAAAATAAAAGGTTTGGTCCAAGTGTCAATTTTGTATGATTAATCATCATATGACAAAGCACCCTTACACATGCGAGATAAGAGGGATGATCAGTACCACAAGCTCCCACTTCTTGTATATATAGAGCCACATTTGGCGATAATGATCAAGCAACACCAATCTTTGTTTTGGAGACAATCTTTTGTCAATTTCATCATTTGTCTTGATTTCTTTTGGATGTTTTGAGTTTCTATCATATTGTACTTTGTTTTCAGGTTGGAGTTCGTACTATGACAAGTCTTCACGCGTGTGAAACCAACAAGTACAATTCCCTTTCATTTACGATTGTTCTTGTTAGATTTTCTCATGTAGAATTGATCTAGTGTTGGAGGGTTTGCGGATCCCGAGATAAACCTAACCCTAGTTAATAAGTGAGAGGGATTTGGCACCCTGCGTGTGTAAGTCCAATCCGATGATCACATAGTTATTTGATAATTAGAAAGTTAATAAAAGGACTTTAGGCCTTTTTGTGAGACTTTTAATGTTGCGGGCCTAAATGTCAAGTTAGTAAATAAAGTTGGGACTCGCACCAAAATTGGTTCAAATTTAAATTCAAATTGGTTCCCTCCAATTTTGAATGTGTTCTCACTCTTTTTTAAATTTGAATAGTTAGGGAGGTAAAAATGGACCAATAGGATTCTGAGGCCAGGGTCCTCTTCTCCATTATAAAAAGGGACCAGCTCGAGTTTCTTACACATGTACATATCTCCATTTCAATAAGGCAGATTGGTTCTCTTGTGAAATGAATTTATGAATGTCCTTGGTCTCTATCACATTTCCTCCATCTCTCATGCTTTTCTTTAGATTTATCAATTGTTGGATCTGATTTTTATTGGGATTGCATGTTCTTATACTTTTTGTGAGAGAGAAGGGAGAGAGAGAAAGAGCTATCTTAATTGTGGATCGTAGGGTTAGTGGAGTAGTGTTAATGCTTAGGGTTAATGGATGTTAGAGTAGATGTGGATCTTCCATTTGTGCTGAATTCTGAGATATGCTATTGCTCTCATGGGAATGAACCTCCGCGTGATGACTAACTTGTACTCTTTGATGCTAGATCTTGGATTGAGGTTAGGATAGGAAAGAAACCCATTACAATTTTGGCGCCGTTGTCGGGGAGCTACGCCAATTTTTTAGTTTGCAGCATATTTGTTGGATGGTTGGCTTGCATTAGGCATCTTGTCGTTTCATGAATAGTGTTAAATCTCTATTTAGGGTTAGTTTGGAAGTGATTTTGCCTAATTTGAGTGGATTTGCTTGTTTAAAATCTAATTTGATTATTGAACAGAGAAAGCTATTCAGATGACCAATCTTAAGATTTTTTTAGATCTGATATATCAGAAAAAATAACAAAAATTGGTCAAACCTGTTAGATTTTGGTCAAAATGAGGCAAAAACCATCATCAGAGTAGATAACTTTTTACTATCTTTCAGGAAACATTCACTGAGTTGCAAGCACGGATTTTGATCACAGAACCTTCAGTTTGAAGGGCGAACAATATTTCCCAACAGATTTCCAGAAACATCAGAAAAACCACCAAAAATACCAAAACCCTAAAAATACAAAAAAAAAGAACCTTTACCAAATTCACTGTGCATAGGTGTGATTCAGATCTATCTACTGCTAGGTCGACGAAGAGTTATATCAGAAATAGAAAGTATCTCAGAGGATCAGTTGTCATATTGTCATATTTTTGTCAAAAAAGGTCTTTTTTTTTTTGTTGTAAAAATACCAATATTACTCGTTATTCTTCGCCAAAATCTTTGTTGAGTTTTCGAATTATTCTATTTATAGTAATTTATTAGTTCTGAGTTCGACGAACATTAATTCTATCAGGATCATAGAAAATCCTTATTTTTACCCTCGCCAAACTATAGAAACTATGTTTTTATGTGTCAGGAACCTTCGCCAGTTTTACCCTAGCTTTATTTGAGTCAGATTCTCTGTTTGAGAGTTTGGCAAAAGTTATTTTTATCAATTTTGTCAGAAAAAGCCTGATCAAAGAGTTTTTACCAAAAATAGCATTGCAACCTTCGTTTAGGAAACCTTCGCCAGTACTATGTTTAGGTTTTGATTATCCAGATCAAGTCTCTATCAAATTTTGGGTCAAATATGGTTTAATTTGATTCTGATTTCGAGAATTTATCATTCTTAGAAGTGTCGATCGCTTGATCAAAGATCTTTTTCTAGAAATCTGAAATCTGATTATTGTAAAGTGGGATGAATTTTGTAGATCTGAACTAAGATAGTTCTTGATTGAAAATCTAGATCTAATCTCATTGTCTGATTTCATTTCATTTGAAAAAATGCCTGCTTTTGGAGGTGCTCCTCAGGAAGTCAATCCAATCATTGTAAGGATTTTACCCCGGTTGGATCTACCCAAATACAATGGATTAACGGATCCAGATAGATTTCTCCAATTCTATGCTAAATCTTGTGAAGTCTATGACAAAGTTTTTCCTCAAGAAAAAACTTAAGCTATTTCCAATGGCCTTAACGGGTGCAACACAAAATTGGTATTATAATAAAGATGAAACTGAACGTACGAATTGAAAAACTGTTTTCACACGATTCAAACTTCGGAAGTTTATGAAAGTAAAATTAAAATGGGAAAGCAAAAAATGATTTGAAATTATATTGAATGAGTAAAACGCCTCAGATATGAGTGCGAACCTGAGTTGATTAACAAAAATGCCATGATTATGTGATTTTTGTCAGGTCTACCTAAAAGGATCAGACGTGAGTTGAAACACCATAATGAGTACGCAATTTTGCAAAACGTTATGGATGATGCAATACGGGAGGAGGATAAAGATTCAGATGACGAGCGGAATATTGGTATGTTGTCTTATACATCAAGACAAATCACTACGACATCCACCACTATCGCATCAACGAATATTAACGCTACTGCTCAACGAGTTCGAGAAACTCGGGAAGAACCAACAAAAACAAATGGAAAAGTTGCAGTCGCAACTTGATGAGAAGATCAAAGTATTGGAAGATTTCCATGGGAAAGCAAACAAGGAACCTGAAAAGTTTGCTAAGACTTTTTCTACCAGGAAAAATGTCTGGTGTTCCATTTGTACGGGCAATCACACAACAAATGAATGTCCTTAATTGAAAAAACGAATAGAAACCAGTATGTGCCATCTGTGCAATTCACCTGATCATGAGACTGCTTATTGCAACTTCAATCTCGAATTATCCAACAACAATATGCCCAAATGGGATATCGGGAAGCCCTTTACGGAAAGGATCCTACAGCCAAACATCGTCTTGGGTATCCGGAGAGATTAGTTATGCCAACCCCACCGACACAACTGGCTCCTACTAATTTGATGGAACCAAAACTTTACAAAGGTGTCGAGCAATGGAGTTATGGTAATGAAAGTGGACCTTCAGAACAATATGCTATTTATGCTACCGCACAACAACAGGCATCTAGAAATTGGACCAAAGCGCCTCTTGGATGCTTTGCCTGTGGAGAAAATCACAGAGTTGCAGAATGTCCAAACAAATGCAAATTTGTATCATTCTGTCGTGACTATGGTTATGGGCATTGCTACAAGGAGTGTCCAGCAAGACCGAAGTCACCACCAGTCACAACTCCTATGAATTTGATAACAATTAAACAAAGACCAGCAGCTCAGACTGAACCAAGTGTACCCTTGATGGTGGTTACTAGAGTACAGAAGCAGAAAGAATCTGTAGTAGATCCAGTACCTGCTGATTCTATATCATTAACTGAAATAGCAATAGCATCTGGAGTCTATCCAAATCTCCATGCAAAAAAAAGAAGGTACCAGGATATGAGGCAATGGATTAAACATTTGTAAGAAGAAGAGGAGCTTGAGGCCGCTAAAGCAACAGCTGAAGTTCGTTTTTCACCAGCGCAATCACCAAACAATCCACAATACATATATGAATGCTTAGTTGCATCATCATGAAGAACCCTTCAAGATGACTGAACCAGAAGCGCCGCAAACAGAACTCCTCAGAAGTATTTTGTCTAGTAAGATCAATATTACTTTAGGAGAGTTCTTGAAATTGGTGCCAAACACAAAGGAAGTATTAGCGCAGAAGTTGACTCAAATTGAACCAAAAAAATCCATCAAAAACCACTTTTTTGTGCTGGATTTGAAGAATCTAATGAAGTACTCCATGTCGGAGCAGCCTGGGAAAGTGAGCAAAAAAATATAACCCTGTCGATACAGCATAAGCAATTTTCTAAAGAGGCATAGTGGTTACAACCAGGTCAAGATTGCACCTGTAGATCATCGCAAAACAACTTGGGAGACCTATGCTTACAAAGTAATGTCGTTTGGACTCTGTAATGCACCAACTTCATTTCAAAAAGTAATACAATTTGCTTTTAAGGATTATCTACAGAAATTTCTTGAAATTTATTTGGATGAGAGTCCATAGCACAGATATAGATCACCTGGATCGATTGGAAAATGTGTTTGAACGTTGTCGCAAATATCAAATTTCCTTGAATCCAGAAAAGTGTCAGATGTGGGTCTCCCATGGAGTTGTTCTTGGACATGTGATATCAAGACATGGCATTGCCACAGATTATTCCAAAATCAAGGTTATTATGGAATTACCACCGCCAACAACAATTTGTGGGTTTATCTGTTTATGGGTCATGCGAACTATTATCGAATTTTTATTATCTTCTTGCTAATCTTGCAAGACCTATATACAAACTGACGATTGTTCCTATTTGGACAATTGAAGCGTTAGAAGCCTTTGAAAAATTAAAAAAAAACATTAGTTTCAACACTGATATTGCGTTCTCCAGATTGGGTTTACATTGATGCCTCAAAATACGCAATTGGATCAGTTTTGACGCAGCCAGGTGAATATAAGAAGGACTATCCGATACGATTTGCAAGCAGACAACTTACAGATCTAGAGAAGAACTATTCAACAATAGAACGTGAAGCATTAGCCATGATTTTTTCTGTACGAAAATTTTGACATTACCTCATGGAAACGCACTTTGCATTTTATACGGATCACCAGTCGTTACTTTACTTGGTAAACAAGACATGCAATACAGGACATATTGCGAGATGGTTACTGTTATTGACTGAATTTGACTTTCGAATTGTGGTTCATAAAGGTAAGCAACATTATCTTTCCAACCATGTTTCACGAATTGAATTCGCACCAGTTAATACTGAAATGGATGACGAATTACCAGATGCTGTATTATTCTATATAGAAGCAGTACCTGAGTGGATAGCAAATATTGTTGAGTACTTGATGCTAGGGCAACCTAATGACTCTTTGACATAAGTACAGAAGAGGCAATTGATTCATAAGGCTCAACCTTATCAATTGATTGCAGGACAATTGTATCGTCGTGGATCGGACAATATTCTACGTAGATGCATTTTACCACATGAAATACCTGAATTAATCATGTTTTCACATCATGGCATGGGCGGAGGACACTTCTCTACAGATATTACTATTTGCAAACTTTTGCAATCAGGTTGTTGGTGGCCTACGCTTCATAAGAACACAGAAAATTATATTCAGACATGTGATGTTTGCCAACGAGCACGACGGCCTATGAGACAGAACTTTGAACCCTTACATCTGGTTTTATCGCAAGCACCATTTGAAAAATGGGGACTGGATTATGTTGGTCCTATTCATCCTGCGACACAAGGATCTCAAGCCAAATACATTATCGTAGCAACTGACTATATGACCAAGTGGGTTGAAGCCAAAACTATCAAAGTTGTTGATGCGAAAACTATGGCCAAGTTCCTCTATGAAAATATTATTATCAGATTTGAATGTCCGATCGAGATTGTTAGTGACCGAGGTACACTTTGTTAATCAAACGATAGAGAGTTTGTTGGAAGATTTTTTTGTTATACACTACTTTAGTATTCCATATTATCCCAGAGGGAATGGTCAAGCTGAATCTTCCAATAAGATTCTCTGCACTATCATGACGAAAACTGTTGAAGCAAGTCGGTCTGATTGGGAACATAAACTGCATGCAGCAGTGTGGGCATTCAGAACTGCTTACAAGAGTAGTACGAATCAAACACCCTTTCAACTAGTTTATGGTCAAGATGTTGTTATGCCAATTGAATTTTAAATATCATCCTTATGCATAACTGCAACAGAACGATTAAATGATGACAAGTATTTACAACTACGTCATGAAGCTTTGCACAAATTGTGTGAAACAAGATTGATGGCAGTTCATGCGTTACCAGCAGAGAAAGCCCGCCGTAAGGCATGACACGATCATCGATTACACAAAAAAGATCTAAAAGAAGGAGATCTAACACTGATGTATAAAACCAAATTGATCAAGGAGAAATTGAAGTTCACATGTGAAGGACCATATAGAGTGAAGGAAATCCTGAACTATGGAACAATTATTCTTGAACATTTAGATGGAAAACATTTTGATACTCCCGTGAATGACAACCGACTACGCAAGTTTTGGCAGCCTGCTTCGCCAGTTCAGCAACCATGATCCAAACGAGATTTTATTTTATTTTGTTTTTCAATTTGCCGTTTTCATTACTTAATTTATATTTTCTTTTGGAAAAGACAGTATATGAAAAAAAAAATGAGAAAAGACTGATGAGCAAAAGTCATAAAATGTCATCAGATCAGAAAAATTGAAGGAAAGTATTTTTAGGAGTCAGATGTTTCTGGGAAAATGACTTGAAATTTTTTTGTTTGGTCATTTTTAGCACAAACTCTGTTAGAATTGTTCGTCAAGTTTTCAGAAGCAAGATCCACCTCAAATTACCCATACTGAGTCAGGTGAACGTTTTTTTCACCAGTTGGTACCTATTTTTACCTCAGACGAATGTTCAACACTATGCCATTTTGGGAACCTTTGCCGAGCATCTTCTTGTACTCAGAAACCTTCGCTGACATGCCAGATGGATTTAAAATGCCAAATTTAGGTCGACTATAGGTTTAGATCCTGAAAATTTGCATTTATGATAGTATCTGGGTGAAGAATGATCTTGGGCTTCGCCAGACTTGAAAAATGTTCGCCGGATAGATTCAGAGCTTCAGAAACCTTCACTAAAATTTTTATAACCTATTTTTACAATACTGAACAAGCCTGCAAATTTTGGTTCAGAACTGAGCAGCCAGACTAGTACATTATCTAATGGACCCTCCAAATCAGCCTATAAAAGGGCAGAATTTGATTTCATTTCTCACTTGTGCTAGCAAAGCTCTTGCCAATTTTTCCACGACCAAAGCCTTCAAAACTTTTCATACTGCTTTTTGATATACACTCGCGCTCCATACTTTCAGTTTTTGATTTTTTTTCATCATATCTTTCACAGATACTTCTCAGTCACCTCGTTATACTATCCATTGTGATGTCTCAGATAAAACAGACATCATGATACTTCCTAGCACAAGCATTGTCACTCAATGGATGACCCTTGCGGAGCCTCTGCTCTCTGCAATGGGTATTCATGAGAGAGCCTTCTCAGAGAGAATTGACATGGATTTTATTAACTTTGCCTTCAGTACCTGAAAGGAGAAAAAATCCAAATTCTACATTGTTTTCTAGAGAGCCACACACAAGGTGTGTGTGACCGAAGCCGCCCTTGCTGCCATAGAGATAGTGTCTGGTACCCAAGCCTCACCGAACCATAGGCAAACTAAACAAGCTATTAAGTCTTATATTGATACTACCAATGATCTGTATTGGACTAATAACGGCTATCTTCTAGATGCCATTACTGATCCTTCCATCCATGCTTCTGCTCAGCTCCTCAACAATTTCTTGATGGTTGGCAACCTAAGGAAAGACCGTATCTCTTTCCAAATTTTGCATAGGATAGTTGAGTCTCAGGCCAAGATAGCCAAGGCCCCGGCTTTGGAACCATATAACTGGTTCAAGACTATGTTTGGAGAGCTCAAACAAGCTATCAAAAGTAATACCAAGCAGTAGTTTGTTGCTGGCTAGCTCTTGTCCCTCCTTGTAGCCTCTTATCTTGATAACAAAAACTATGGTTTTAGTATGGATTCCGTGCTCTCTAATTACGAAGAGACCCAACTGAATCTTCCCAATAGACATCGAGTTCACATAGTCATTGTCGTCCATGCAGCAAGATCGTTGTTCCTGACTCACCTCCCGCGACACGTCGACGTACTAGGCAAATAACTCCAGTTGCGCTTCCACCCCCCGCTACAATCTGCATTGAGCTATCTATCCCTCAATCCACTGATGCATCCCTCGCCTCCGCTTCCTCACAAGGTCAGTCTATGACAATTTAATCTACCATTCCAGTCACAGCTGCCTAGGCCGTCTCTTTCCCACAGCTCCGAGTTATTTCGCCAAACACCCAATCATTCATGGATATGTTCAATGATTCCAACTCATTGGGCCCAGATGAGATTTTTGAAATGCCCAAAAGCCCTGGACCCTTTCAGCTCCAATCCTCTGGAAGAGAATTCGAACAGTTCCATGATACCACTACTGGATTTGATGATTCCTTCCAGATCAATCAGCACGATCAAGTTGAAGCCGCACCGGACATCCTTAGCTCGTTCATACTATTATATCTCCAAAGCAGTTTGATTCCACAGTGCCTCAGGGTTTTGAAAAAACAAATATCTTTGAAGAAGAAGAACTGGCCACACACCAGAGGCCAGTTAGCACAATTCCTACTAGAGCTATTCATGTTGCTCCTGCTGCTGCTGCTGTTTCTACTACCGTGGATTCTAGTGATGCAATGGGTCTTGTTTCTAACCTTGCGCACGTGATCCAGACCATGATCGATGAAAAGCACAACATGTCCAAGTGCATAGCCAACCTTGGGACAGAAAATACACTGATTAGCCAGAAGGTTATTCAGTTAAACTGAGAACTAAAGATTGCCAGACAACACGAGGCAAAATCTAAAGCTGATTTGACGAAGGCCAATGAGTCCACTCAAAGACTAGAAGATTACGTGGCCAGTCTTCAAAATGCACTTCTAACAGCACAAGACAAGGTTAACAAGGCGGTCCAAGATTCAAAACAAGAAGTCTTGTTACTGGTAGGTCAATTGGACTTAGTGGAATTGAAATGCGAACGACTTCAAGGTGAATTGGACGTGACCACCCTTGAACGCGATTCCTACTTGCAGACCCAAGTGCCTGATCACCCAGTCACACCAGACGAAATCAGATACTTGTTCCAAAAAGTGGAAACCTATCGTAGTACGCTGGCGGGGTTTAAATTTTTTTTTGACAAACTAAAAGGACAACAACCACTGAGCTTGGCAAGACAAAGGCAATTATAAAAGATTATGAGAAAGCAACCGCTCAGGTGTTGGAAGCTGGGCCTCAAATCCCAGTTCCAATCATGCCGCAGTTCTCCTCTCAACACCAAGAAGAGACACAAATGGATACAGGGTTGGATGCGGGCATAGACCAAGGAGGAGCTCCAAACATTCCAGACACAACGTCCACCCAACCTACTGAAGCTGATCCATCTTCATCAAGGGCCAGAGTCTTATTTCAGAAACCTATCACCATCGAGGATCAAATCTAGAATTTTCTATATCAGCATCCGCATCTGTCCTCGAGGGGTGCCTGGATCATTAAATTCAAAATCTCTGAGATAGAGGTCGGAAAAGAGTTGGACATGTTACTCGCATTGGGAGAGCAGCCGACATGGTGTAAGACAATTTTTAAAAAAGTGCATGATTCCATTACACGCTACGTTGCCAGCCCTCGCCAATTGCAAGTTGATCCTTATTATTTCCCGATGCCAAGACACAATAAATGGAAAGATTTGGGCGTGCCATTGAATCAAATCAGCATCCACACCCCAAATTGGCCCATGATTCATCAAACCTTCAATTGATAAATTTCAGTTGATTTTATTAGAGCTCTCCAATTTTATGGTGCTGAGTACCGCAACTTGCCAGATCCAACTGTGAGACAATCGGCCATTTTTGTGAATGATTTGTCCAAGTTGGCATCCACTGCTACGAGATGGGATAATTGCCTACCTCCATTTGCATTTAATCCAAATCTTTCGATGACGTTCGATAAAGTCCAAGACCAGTTGCCCATCGCAAGGTTATACTATCGTGCAGCCATGTTGGGAGGTTCTTGGGAGTCAAGGTTTCTAGCCTAGACAACTTCCAATTGGCCTTTACTAATTTGAATTGTTGATAATTAAGGAATCATCAACGTATAATGCTATTATAACATAGCTTGACCCTTTACGCTTGAGATATACATTAGAGTCTGCGAAGCAAGAAGTAAAATTATGCTGCAACAAGAAGTAATTGATTCTGTCATACCAGGCCCTGAGAGCTTGCTTAAGACCATATAATGCCTTATGCAATTTACATACCAAATGCTCTTTGCCTTGAAAGACGTAACTTTCTGGTTAATAAATGAATATGTTTTCTTGTATGTATCTGTGAAGGAATGTTGTCTAGACGTCCATCTGGTGAATGTCCAGATCTTCTATAGTAGCTATAGTCAGCAAGGTGCAAATAGATTGATGCTTTACCACTGGACTGAAGGTGTCAGTGTAATCTATTCCATAAACTTGCTCAAATCCTTTAACCACTAATCAAACTTACCATTTGGATATTGATCCATCTGGCTTAAGCTTTAGTTTGAAGATCCATTTAAAGCTAATAGGCTTTATACCTGCAAGAGGATTGACAAGACTCTAGGTCTTGTTCTTCATCAAGGAATTGTACTCAATGTCCATAGCAGCTTTCCATTCATCTGCATCTGACATTGACAGTGCTTCTACAGTAGTGGCAGGTTCATCATAACTGATTGAATGCTTGAGGGACAAAACGATCAGGTTGTTGTCGCTGTCGTGTAGACCTTCAAACTATAGGTGCATGAGCTGATGTTTCTCCTGGGTAGATGATAAGGACAGCTTCAGCTTGTGGTTGAACAGTCGTGGGTCTGGGCCCATCGATGGTGAGTGGAGCTATTGGGACAAACTTTTGCATTGGAACATTTGTAGGTCGATGCCTATCGATAGAAAATGGAGCTGTTGTAACAGACTCCTGCATTTGTTGCTTCTGTTTAAAATCATGGAATTTGTCTTCAAGGAAGACAACGTCGCGATTGACTGATATCTGTTGCTGATCTGTCTCAACATCATAAATGCGATAAGCCTTGTGTGATGTTGATTAGCCGATAAAGATGTACTTACCGCTTATTGGGTCTAGTTTCTTCCTCAGATCAGACGGTATTTGAGCATAGCATAGACATCCAAATACACGTAAGTGTTTCAGACTTGGTTTGTAGCCGTAGTAGGCTTCAAACGGTGTCTTGGAGTTGACTACCTTTGTGCTAGCATAATTTTGCAGATAGTAGGCTGTAGAACTTGCTTCAGCCCAAAAATTCGTGAGTACTTGAGCGTTGACAGTCATGGATCGTGCAGCTTCCAATAGTGTTCTGTTCTTTTGCGCAGCTATGTCATTCTGTTGTGGAGTGTAGCTGGCCATGAACTGATGGTGCATGCCACATGATGATAAGTAGTCCGCCATTTCATTTGATAGGTACTCTTCCCCCTGAATTAGACCACAGGGCCTTGATTCTCCAACCAGTCTGATTCTCAGGATATTGCTTGAATTCTTTGAAGCAATTGAATGCTTCTGACTTGTTCTTTATGAACATAATTCTGGTGAACCTGGAGTAGTCATCAATGAATGTGATAAAATATAAGGCTTGACCCAAAGAGGGTATGCTCATGGAATCACATAAGTCATTGTGAATCAGTGACAAAATGGACTTCGCTCTCCTGGTTTGTCCTCTTGAAAATTTTATTCTAGGTCGTTTCCCTAGTAAACAAGTTTCACAGATAGTCTGATTAGTTGTAGTAACAACATTGATATTTCTATTCTTGACCAATTTGTTATGATGCATGTACAAGATTGAACGCATGTTTAAATGACCTAGTCTTTAATGCCAAACATGGGCATTAGAGTTACTCACAGAGAATGCATAATCATGGCTCAAGATATACAAATTTCTTTCTCATTGTGCAGAGAGAATTTCATTACAATTCCCATCAAAAATATTACATCGACTAGTAGTAAACAAGATCGGATGGATCTCTGAGGTTGAATCTTCCATTAAAATCGAGGATTAGAGATTACACAAACAGAATATGAACTAGCGTTGGAAAAACAAGAACATATTAGATTTCTATATATCCTGGACTCTAGTAATCCAAAAAAACCTGGCTCTAATACCAATCTGTTGACTTAGATGTTGATGCCAACTGATAAAATAAATTCCTATCAAAGGATCTCGGATTACTTGGAGAACGGATATTAAAGAGCTGCTTTTGATGAGAGTATCAGTGTAGGTGTCTTAGACAACCGTTCAAATAAATTGCGAAAACTATTAGGCGTCTAAGATAGTCATGCAATTCACTGATCCTGATATTCTGATATAAAGGAATGTAATTACAATTAGGCATCAAGGACAGCCATACATTTTCTTGTCTGTGACATTGCGGAAGAAGAGTGAGAGTACTTAACATTCAACAAGAATGTAAGAAAATGGAACAATAGCAAATCTGTATATTAGTGTTGTAAAAACAACGATCAGACCACAAAACAATATTGCTGATAAGCGCGTGATCCTACTAATAGAAACAAGACAATAGCTATTGCTCTGAATATCTACTTTCTCTATGATTACTAACCCTGAGGAGTCATCTACTGAAAGACCAATTTTGGTCATAGATTTCCGTATATCTCATGTATCATTTGATGAATCAACTTTTGAATCTCTATCTCCCTTCAATCGCTCATTTACATATATAGCAACTGAAAGATCTTGCATTATTCTATCTTGGCATTTACAAGATTGCTTAACAGCTGATTAACTGACTAATTAGAACAGTTATTATTGGAGCTTGAAGATGTAGACAATCTGTACTTGAAATCCTGTGTATTTCTGCAGAGTGTCGTCTTTTTGTATTTTTCACATTTTATGTGAAGTCGTGTCGCATTTCTGGAAGTGTCTGAAATGGCCTAAAGATTGAGTTAACACAAGTGTCGCAAAACACTTAGTTGATCAGGATGGCTCAAAGTTGACAAGGGCGACATTGTCGGGTTTTTTGCCTGAGTGTAAAATGACCTCTCTCCCTCTCTAATAGAGGCTCAAGATCCAAGAGGAGTAGTAAGCATGTGAAATGATTGGATTTCCTACATAGCATCTCTAAATTTGATTGGTCTATTGAGTTGTCCTCTCCTAGTTTGATTGGACCATTTTTTATGCATCTCTCTTTTAATTGGTTACATAACAACATGACAACATCAAAAAAACATATCACTAGCCATCTATCATCATGAAAAATATCAAAAGCCTACAGTGCCTCAAATCAAAGGCTATTTTTGGTCTCTTTATCTACTTACATATGTACAAGGGAAAAGTTTGTCATAGGACCCCAAACTCGAGATAGATGTCTTTTACAATTTTCACACTCCTCCTTAGAAGATGTGTATCTAATTTTAACATAGATCTTGAAATCAAGCCAAGATTAGATCTAAACTTGATGAAGGCACTCTTGAGAAATGGTTTTGTGAGAAGCTCTACAACACATGAAGATGATCCAATATGCTCCAAGGTGATTTCTTCTCCAATGACCTTCTCCCTTACAAAATGGTGAGCTATCTCAATATGTTTGCTTCTTGCATGGAAAATAGGATTATTTGCAAGAGCTTGAGTTGAGAGGTTGTCACTTGACAATAGGTAGATCTTCCTCTTTGATTCACTTTAGTTCCATAAGTAGTCTCTTGATCCATATCACCTCCTTTGTAGTTGTTGTAAGGGCCTTGTATTTGGCTTCACAAGATGATAATGATATAGTATCTTGTTTTTTGGATAACCAAGATGATAATGATATAGTATCTTGCAGGTGATAAGATGGATAGAAAACTCATAAGTGCTTTTGCTACATTCTTATGTGGAGAAGTTATATGCTGGCTTTCAAAAAAACAAGATACCATCTCTCTATTATCATGTGAAGCCGAGTACAAGGCATTGACATCAACCACCAAGGAGATCCTATGGCTCAAGAGACTTTTGGACGAGCTTCATGTAATCAAGACTGAGGAGATTCCATGCATTTATCTATGATTATTTGTACATAACTTGATCCCACACGTGTGGATGGTAGTCCTAAATGCACTTATTTTTTGTTAGATAGAAAAAGTCTTGATTGACACAAGTATGAACTAGTGAAAAGCTAGTCAAGTAGGAGAAATTGCCATTTGGCACCATTTTACTAGTTGATCAAGCATTCCCATGTGAATAATGGAGGATTTGCATGTATGAGAGGCTATTCCCACGTGTGTACATATATGGAAAATATCAGTAGCTTATCATAGGAGTTGATTTTTTAAGTTCCTTAAAGTTAGGAAAATTATGTCAAATCAAGGAAAATCATGATGAGGCGATAACATCAATCTAGGAATCAAAGAGGTGGGTGCTTATCTAGCATTGATTGGTGGATCTGAAGTGATGTAGCATTTCCCACACGTGCCAGGCCTTCTGATTTAGCATATCTAACCAAAATGTACTTGATGTATGTATAAAATTTGATGAGAGATCTTGATCTTGAGACAAATCCATGTTGTTTCTACCATTTGTGTTGTGATTTTATGCATTGAATGCTATCCATAGATAATGTACTTCACTCTCTATCCATTGTCCGTATAGTGACAAGTTTTTACACGTGTGAGGCCGCTCATCCATTAATTTGATCAGCTGCATAATTTTGATCTAGATCAAGATCTAATCATTAGATTTGTGGATGATCAATCTAAGTAACATCCAACACCTCTTCTGGATCGATTGTAGATCCATTTATGGTCCAAAATTCAATAATCTTAACAGGATCCATAAGCTCCCAATTGTTTTTGGAAATCAAGGCATCATACTCCTTTGACATGGCTTCATACCACTCCTTGGATTGGAGTGCTTCTTGGCCACTTCTTGGCTCTTCATGGGAGATAAAAAAAATGCATGATAGGTGGTGCCATCCTCCACTTGCTTGCCTTCCTCCACATAAGGGAGCCTCTTTGGCCCAGATATCTCTCTCGTGGATCTTCTTGGTGTAAATACTTGAAGACGTTCCTCCTCAAGCCTCGACCCCAACATGTCTTTATTGTATTTAAGATTGATAATAGTTGACTCTCCATGAGGTGCTTTGATCTCTACCCCATCCAAGTGGAGCTCGCTTTTGATCTTCATGAAAGATCACATCTCTACTTACAACAACCTTGTTAATAGAGGGTACAAAGATTCCATATGTTTTTTTGTAGATAAATATCCAACCACCACATCTTTGATAGAACTAAGATACAAAGCAAATACATCCAAAGATTCTAAGGTGATCTACCTTAGGCTTTTCCTTATACAACATCTCAAATGGTAATTTTCCTCCTCGAGCAAGATTTGGAAGTCTATTACAAAGACAATTAGCACAAGAAATTGCTTCTCCCCAAAAATCTTTAGGAAGAGATGTTTCTATGCTAAGTGATTTTGCACATCCACATAAGGTTCTATTTTTTCTTTCATCAACTCCATTTTGTTGAGGGGAATAAGCACAAGTAAATTCTCTCCTCACTCCCTCTTGCTCACAAAAGTCATTAAATTTGTTGGAGGTATACTCCCCTCCACCGTCACATCTCAAAGCTTTCAACTTAAAAGAGAATTGCTTTTCAACTAAATCCTTGAGCTTGAGAAAAACATCAAACACCATAGACTTGGAAGATAAGAGATACACTCAAAAAAATCTTGTGTAATCATCTATATAGGTGACAAAGCATGTAGCTCTCTCCTTTGCTCTTGGAAGATGAGAAGTGAACATCCTACTGCCCAAGCTCCATAGGATGATGAGTCTTGATGTTGGATCTTGGAAAAAGTCTTCTATGAGATTTTCCAATAGCACAAGCTTCACAAGCTTGAAGCTCCTTTGACATAGTCTTTTGGCAATCCAATAGTTTTTCCATCTTTGACCATAGATGTTATGGCTTTGAATTTGGAGTGGCCCATGTGAAAATCTACAAAATTGAACCAAGAATGGATCCTAAAATGATCCACAAGAGTGATTGGATGTTAGATACAATTGATCTACAAATCTACACAAGATTTAGTTGAATTTAGATGTAGTGAGTTTCTTTTCTATCCTAACCTCAATCCAAGATCTAGCATCAAAGAGTAGAAGTTAGTTGTCACGCGAAGGTTTGTTCCCATGAGAACGATAGCATATCTCAGAATTCAGCATGAATGGAAGATCCACATCTACTCTAACATCCATTAACCCTAAGCATTAACACTACTCCATTAACCCTACGATCCACAATGAAGATAGCTTACTCTCTCTCTCTCCCCCTTTCTCTCTCACAAAAAGTATAATAACATGCAATCCCAATAACAATCAGATCCAGCAATCGATCAATCCAAAGAAAAGCATGAGAGATGGACGAAACGTGATAGAGAGCAAAGACATTTATAAATCCATTTCACAAGAGAACCAATCTGCTTTATTGAAATGAAAATATGTACATATGTAGGAAACTCGAGTTGGTCCATTTTTATAATAGAGAGGAAGACCCTGGCCTCAGAATCCTATTGGTCCATTTCTACCTCCCTAACTATTCAAATTTAAAAAAGAGTGGGAACCCATTCAAAATTGGAGAGAACCAATTTGAATTTGAATTTGACCCAATTTTGATGGGAGTCCCAACTTTATTCACTAACTTGACATTTAGAACCGCAACATTAAAAGTCCCACAAAAAGACCTAAAGTCCTTTTATTAACTTTCTAATTATCAAATAACTATGTGATCATCGGGGTGGACTTACACACGCAAGGTGCCAAATCCCTCTCACTTATTAACTAGAGTTAGAGTTGCATCGAGATCTGCAAGCCCTCCAACAGTATCCCCCACCAAAGCTGGTGGCGGTCCCATGACACTTCGCAGTTTTATTCACTTCGGGCTCTGGTTAGCCTCGCGTCGTACCTTGATGAGATGGTACTGCACCTTCTCCATGAATTCTAGGCACTCCGTATTGAAATCGTATTTGTCCAAAAAAAAAAAGCACTTAGGAAACCAAAGCTAGTGGGCCATTAGGTGTCTTAGGCCAGGGAGTCAACTCAGATGCCAAGGCATGAAGGCTGTTGGGAGAGAAAGATGCAACTCAATGATCACAACAAGAGTAGCACCAAGTTTTTTTGGAACCAGAAAACATCAAAATGGACTCACAAATCAGTTTATGTGGTTTTGTGCCACTGATGTCACCTGCACGTGGAAGTTGAATCCGAACATCACTATCTCGCCACAAATGAGCAATGGTATTTGGCATGTCCAACATGGTGCTTGTTTGCAATAGCCAGACGTTGACATGTTGAATCAAGGCGACTATGTTTTGGAGACATGTGGCCAGCCATGATGTAATTTAACAAATGCATATGCCACCGAATAATCGATAGGACAAATAAGGTCCTTGCACTCGGCAAGAGGCATGGATACTTATATAGATTGGCACATTGTTATTCTAATAATAGTCAAGCCTTGAAAACCTCTTTTCTTGTCAATAAAGCATTACTATGACATCAAAGATTAGGACACTTGAATCATGCATCTGTATCGAACATGTGCAAACAATCCCTAGCACTTGATCTCAACTATCCAACCACCAAAAGCGACCTCCCTGTCTGTCAAAGCTGCACTCTTGGTAAGCAGACTAGGATTCTCTTTATATCCATTCATAGGCATGCAACAAAAGATGCTCTAGACATTGTTCATTCAGATATATGTGGTCCAATGCAGACTCCGTTGTTGCTTGATGCAAAGTATTTTATTACCTTCATTGACGAATATTAGAGAAAAACAGTTGTTTATTTTATTGAGCAGAAATTGGAGGCTTTCAAAATATTTTGACAATTCAAAGAGCATGCAGAAAATCAAACTGGTAAAAGAATTAAAGCACCGAGACTGAAGCAGTTTCAACTGCAACTTATATTTAGAAAAGATGTACTACTAAAGGTCTCTCAAAAAAAACATCATATGAAGTTTGAAGAGGCTCCAAACCTTCATTATCGAACTTACGAGTTTTTGGATGTATCCTTAGGCACGATTTCAAGAAGAAGCTCGACTTCCATAGTATCAAATCGATTTTCATCAGCTACACTACTTCAGATCAAGCTTATAAGTTGAATGATCCTATCGAGTCGAAGATATTCACTAGCCAGGATGTCATCTTCATCCAAGATTAGTTTATTGACTTCAAAGGTAAGGGAAAAGCTCATATAGCCAAAAAATCGGACTCTCCTGAATTATCGAACTTCCCAGTTCCAAAGTCGACTATTCCTATTGAAGGTCCAAGCTCATCTACTCCCGACGAACAGCTTATCAGCAACGAATCCGAAGAAGATGATGTTGTAATCCAGCGACTACAGCATGATGAAGATTATCAACTTCGTTCATTATCCAAAAGAGTCAGCAGATCACCTATCGGGTATATCGCCGAGTCTGCTCAACAACAAAAATAGATTGGAAAGCATCTAACTTCATTGTCTTGTCATAAAGAGTTCTAAACACCATCAATCTTAAAGATGAGAGACAAGTCACTTCATGTCTACTATGTATGAACATATCAAATATAGTAGAATCTCCAATGCTCTCCACCTTTGCAAGATGCACACTTGAATGAAAAATTTGCATGCAATTTGATGACTTTGCCTTTGTATTTGAGGTCCTCCTTGGAGCTCTCAAATTTTGAGGTTGATCCTCAAAATCTTCTTCTCTTTGATGCTCCTCCTCAATCCTTGCAAGCTTCTTGTCACCAAAATTGTTAGTTGCACTCTCAATAGCAACATAAGACTCCAATGTAAACAATCTCCCTTATTTAAATCCTTTTGCTATGCAATTATCATTCTTCAAAATAGAACAAACACCATGCTTGAAGTGGACATCAAAACCACCTTCCAAAAGTTGTCCAACACTTAGCATATTCTTGGTGATTGATGGTACATAAAAAACTTTTTCTAGATCCATACATTTTGAGGATTCTAGACACAAAGAGATGGTACCAACACCATCTATCCTACACTCTTCATCATTTGCAGTAAAGACAAACTTTTTAGCATCATTGAATGAGTGTAAGGTTGAAAAAAGTCTTTTTCACAAGACATGTGGGAGCTAGCCCCACTATCAATCCACCAAGTGTCTCTTGAATTGCCATTGCTTGTTGGTGAGGATGTAGATGCCATCAAGAATACATCTTCTTCATCCTCCTCCTCTTCATATGCAAGGTTTTTGTTTGTCCTCCTCCTCGTGTGCTCTTTGTCTCTTGTAGCATTCAGATGCAAAATGCCCCTTCTTTCCAAAAAAGAAGCATTTTAGACTTGACTTGTCCTATGCCTTTGAACTTGATGCTTGATCCTCCTCCTTGGCTTGATCCCTCTTGGATTCCTTGGCCTTCTTATTTCCCTTGATTGAGAAATTTACTCTCTCATCTCCTTCTTGCAATGATAAGAAACCCATCCTTGTTTTTGCATGGAGCATATCCTGCACTCTTCAGCCACTAGCACACTATGGAGCTTATCAATAGATGGAAAAGTGTCTTGGATGGCAAAACTTTGAACCAAATTGGAGAACTCATCTCCTAATCCATTGAGAATCACTTGTACAAGTTCATTATCAAGGATCTTCTCACCAATAGAAGCCAACTCTTTGTTGAGAGACTTTATCCTTAGCACATACACTTGTGCACTTTTATCACTTCTCCTCATGCTTTGTAAGATTTGGTTTCTTATCATAAGCACTCTTGAAGTGTTTTTGGATTCATATATAGCTTTTAAAGAATCCCAAGCTTCCTTGGCAGATGTGCAAGAGGCTACCTCCTTCAAGAGGTCATCACTAACATTCATTTTGATGCAATGAAGTGCTAGTCTTGCCTTCTTCTTGTATCTAAACTATTCTTGTCCTCCAAGAGGCTCATCTTCTTCATCTAGGACAATATCAAAGAGGTCTTGGATCACTAGAAGTGACTCCATCCTCACTTTCCATATTGAGTAGTTGTTAGAATTTAACTTGTCACTATATCCAAGAAGGAATCCACCAACGGTTCTCATCTCTCTAATGATTTGTACTAATGATGTACTTGTTGGCCCTCCCTAAGCTCTTTTCCAAAATTTGCTTCACTAGCAATTCAATTGATGTTCACAAAGACACAAGTGGCAAGATCACCTTGATCTTGATTTACAAGAACTTTTAGGAAGGTTTCTATAAAACAATGCTCAAGAAAATTGGTTTTGATTTGAACCTAGAGACTCACAAAGGTTTCACTTGTCTTGATTACATCAAATTTAACTTCTAGACCTCTTAATGGACTTCTAGCCACAGTTCTTACACTCCCTCACAAAGATGAAATGAATATTAGATGAGAATCTATCAAAGGCTTATCAAATCCTACCAATTTTCACCATTTTTGGACAAAAACATGACTAAATCTCACTCACACCTCTTGATGGTTTTACAAGACCTATATATCACTTTAAGAGGACCTGTTCTCAGCCTAGATTAATTAGTTTCCATGACACTAAGTCAAATATAATCAATGGCATTTGATCTTGGTAGCTTTTCCTAGGATTAGCACCAAAAAACACAATCAAGATGCAATAGAATCCAAATTTATGGATCTAATTAACATTGAGCATTAAATGCAGGTTCAGAGGTGCCCACAAAACTCAATGTACATAGTGGAGTAGCTCAAAATTGCCAATGAGCTCCAAAAATAGTCTATCTTCTCACTATGGGAGTTTGGAATACATGGCAAAAGTGACTTCCTTTGTGAAGTCAGGTGGATTTCTAGCATGTAATAAGGAAGTTAACTTGGATCTCTTTCCCTAATTTGCAACCCTAGCCTAATTTCTAGAGTCATGCCTAGTAGGAGACTAGTTGGTCAAGTTTTCACCTTAAACTTAGGTATAGGTCCTATAATCTAGGAATCACTACCAAAATGACATGACCAACCCTTTAGACTTTATCTAAACTATAGTAGAGTAGGTTTCCTACGTGGCTCCATGGCCTCACACATGTGAGACCTACTTATGTACATGATTTCATTATTCTACATGGTTTTTGATCAAGCTAGATTTGCCAATTTTTGGCAATTCTTCACATTTAGAGCTTCTCAATCTACTTTCATTTGTCAAGAAAAGTATGCTAATTCTATTCTAAAAAGATTTCATATGGTAGATGCTAAATCTTGTGATACACCAATGGAATCAAATGTAAAACTCACTATAAGAGGTAATGAAAGATTGTAGCGCAGGCATTCCAAAGGGATCCATGAACCACGACTTAGCTTCCCGGCTTTCAAGTCTTGCCGTCTAAACCCACTTGACATGCAAGCAGCCAACTCACCAACAACAATCAAACTTAACCAACTTGAAGTTCAGAAACCAACATTGAGATCCAACTTGGCGCCATGCCAGACCAGAGGTCCTGATGTGGGTGACTTCCCTCCAAGCAAGCCGCTCGACATACATCAAACTTAATTAACTCAAAGCTTCGTTACAAACGAGTAACATCCATTCCAAGCAAGTTGTCTGACTTACATCAGACTTAACCAACTCAAAGCTTCGTCATGAGCATTGGAAGCCAACCTGGCGCCTCGCCAGACTGGATAGCCATAAACATGTAACTCAAACCCAAGCAAGCCATCTAACTCAACCGACAGATTAGAGATAGTTCCCTAAGATCCTAACCCATTCACGTTCATACAAGGAACACTCAGAACCATAAGCCACGATAGATATGAAGACAACCAATTCCTGGACCGAATGGTCTTGACAGCATACCGCTAGCATCCCGGATCGAATGGTCCCGACGACATACCGCTAGTGTCATATTGCTGACGACATACCGCTGGCGTCCCAAGATCCGACCCTCAGCTATGTGCCAAATCAAAAAGTTTGAAGTGGCCATACAACTAACGCTTTTACCGAACACTGAAACCCATAAGGGAATCAGAGTCAGTTTGAGAGAAATCCCACTTTATTAATAAATCTGAGAAGGTTACATTTCAAGTGTGTGACCGACCCTAGTCTCCGGGGCACTAGCATGCCAAGGTGGGCGCCAAGACAACATTCCAGCAAGGGGAGCTGAGACTTGGTTGGAGCTCGCCTTGAGTCGCAACATGCATCTCCCTATAGTTTTGGTGGGATTCGCCACCTCTCCTCATACCAAGTGCTTTGCCCAAGCTGGTAAAGCATGTTTTCTCTCTCTAGAATTTATTAATCCCCAGGCTTCCTTTAATCATGCCTAGACCGTGTGAGGTGATTGCACATCGATTCGAGCTCTTTGGACTTCGCTAGAATCGATCAAAGTTTTTCAGCCATAGGAACTTGGCGCCGGGGGCAATGTTGGCGCCAGTGGCACCGGAAGTAAAGCTTGCATTGTAAATGTAGCTTTACATCAAAGATCATGTTGGCTTGGATGTTGATGCCAACTGATAAAATAAATTCCTATTAAAGGATCTCGGATTACTTGGAGAACGGATATTAAAGAGCTGCTTTTGATGAGAGTATCAATGTTGGTGTCTTAGACAACCGTTCAAATAAATTGCGAAAACTATTAGGCGTCTAAGACAGCCATGCAATTCACTGATCCTGATATTCTGATATAAAGAGATGTAATTACAATTAGGCATCAAGGACAACCATACATTTCCTTGTCTGTGACATTGCGAAAGAAGAGTGAGAGCTACTTTACATTCACCAAGAATGTAAGAAAATGGAACAATAGCGAATCTGTATATTAGTGTTGTAAAAACAACGATTAGACCACAAAACAATAGCGCTGATAAGTGCGTGATCCTACTAACAAAAACAAGACAATAGCTATTTCTCTGAATATTTACTCTCTCTCTATGATCACTAACTCTGAGGAGTCAGCTACTGAAAGACCAATTTTGGTCGTAGATATCCATATATCTCATGTATCATCTGACGAATCAACTTTTGAATCTCTATATAACCCTTCAATCGCTCATTTACATTATAGCAACTAGAAGATCTGCATTATTCTATCTTTACATTTCCAAAATCTCTTAACTGACTAATTAGAGCAGTTATTATTGGAGCGTGAAGACGTGGACAGTCTGTACTTGAAATCCTATGTATTTCTGCAGAGTGTCGTCTTTTTCGTATTTTTTGCATTTTATGCGAAGCAGTGTCGCATTTCTGTAAGTGTCTAAAATGGCCTAAAAACTGAGTTAACATAAGTGTCGCAAAACACTTAGTTGCTCAGGATGGTCTGAAGGTGACAAAGGCGACAATGTCAGGTTTTTCGCCTGTGAAAATTCTTGAGTAAAAATGCAGACTGTAGTGACAATCAGTGCAAGAATGCAGACTGTTGAAAAACCGTTCATTTTCTGCAGATTACTTGAGAGAGTAATTTACTTGAAAAAGAAGGAGGGCAGTTAGGATGAGGAGTAAGATTAAACTCCAACAGATCCTTCGAGGACATTACTCTCTATAGGAAGCTAGTTGGTTCACTGATATATCTAACCATCACAAGACCTGATCTTAGCTATTTTGTTGGAAGATTAAGTCAATTTATGCATGATCCTAGTGTGGAGATCCTAGTGTGGAGCATTGGAAGCTAGGCAAGAGAGTATTGAGGTACATCTCGGGTTCTAGAGATTTTGGCATTATTTATGGAGGATCATCACCTAACTTGTATGGATTTTCAGATTCAGACTTTGCTGGAGATCAAATGAATAGGAAATCCATAAGTGCACATGCTATTTTCATAGGTGATGGAGCTATCTCTTGGATGTCGAAAAAACAAGCAACAATCTCATTGTCATCTAGTGAGGTCGAGTACAAAGCTCGTACATCTTGTACAAAGGAGATGCTATGGATCAACAGGATGGTAATGGATTTTCACTTTCTGGATTTTTTAGAGAGTCCAATACTATTTTGTGATAAACTTTCAGCCCAAAGATTGGCAAGCAATTCTATTTTTCATGCAAGGAGCAAGCATATTGAAGTGGCTTATCATTTTGTGAGAGAACAAGTCATGACAAAGGAGGTGGAGCTTCAACATGTTTTTCAAGGGAATGTGTGGCTGATATCTTCACCAAAGCATTGGGAAAAGACTTGTTTATGAAGCATATAACTTCACTTGGAGTTCTATCTAAATCTATGCTAAAAATAGTTGAAGAGGGAGTGTGAAAAATTATCAACTAGTTAGTTAGTTTGTTTAGTATTTTTTGAGTATGATCATTCACTTTACTATAGGTTTGTTGAAAATGATGTTACCATTCTTCTAATCTATGTGGATGATATCATTTTGAGTGGAGGCAACAATCAAGATTGCAAAAAGGAGTTTGATGTGCATGATCTTGGTCTTTTGCATTATATCTTGGGAATAGAGGTATTTAGAACTTTTCAATTTACTTTCATTTGTCGAGAGAAGTATGCTAATTCTATTCTAAAAAGATTTCATATGGTAGATGCTAAATATTGTGATACACCTATGGAGTTAAATGTAAAGCTCACTATAAGAGGTAATGAAAGATCCTTCAAGGACATAACTCTCTATAGGAAGCTAGTCGGTTCACTCATATATCTAACCATGACAAGATTTGATCTTAGCCATTTTGTTGGTAGTAAGTCAATATATGTTTTATCCTAGTGTGGATCATTGGAAGCTAGGCAAGAGAGTATTGAGATACATCTCGAGTTCTAAAGATTTTGGCATTGTTTATGGAGGACCATCACCTAACTTGTATGGATTTTCAGATTCGGAATTTGCTGGACATCAAATGGCTAGGAAATCCAAAGTGCACATGATATTTTTATAGGTGATGGAGCTATATCTTGAATGTCAAAGAAATAAGCAACAATCGCTTTATCTTCAAGTGAGGTCGAGTACAAAGCTCTTACATCTTGTACAAAGGAGATGCTATGGATCAAGAGGATGGTAAAGGATAATCACTTGCAAGATTTTTCAGAGAGTCCATCATCTTTTGTGATAACCTTTCAGCTGAAATATTGACAAGCAATCCTATTTTTCATGCAAGGAGCAAGCATATTGAAATGGCTTCTCATTTTGTGAGAGAACAAGTCATGGAAAAGGAGGTGGAGCTTCAACATGTTTCTTCAAGGGATGTGTGGTTGATATCTTCACCAAATCATTGGGAAAAGACTTGTTTATGAAGCATATAACTTCACTTGGAGTTCTATCTAAATCTATGCTAAAAATAGTTGAAGAGGGAGTGTGAAAAATTGTCAACAGTATGATTGTTTATATGGCATTTTTGGAATACGACCATTCACTTTACTCTAGATTTGTTGGAAATCATGTTACCATTATTCTAATCTATGTGGATGATATCATTTTGAGTGGAGGCAACAATCAAGATTGCAAAAAGGAGTTTGATTTGCATGATCTTGGTCTTTTGCATTATGTCTTGGGAATAGAGGTATTTAGAACTTCTCAATTTACTTTCATTTGTTAAGAGAAGTATGCTTATTCTATTCTAAAAAGATTGCATATGGTAGATGCTAAATCTTGTGATACACCTATGGAGTCAAATGTAAAGCTCACTATAAGAGGTAATGAATTATCCTTCGAGGACATTACTTTCTATAGGAAGCTAGTTGGTTCACTCATATATCTAACCATCACAAGACTTGATCTTAGCTATTTTGTTGGTAGATTAAGTCAATATATGCTTTATCCTAGGGTGGAGCATTGGAAGCTAGGCAAGAGAGTATTGAGGTACATCTCGGGTTCTATAGATTTTGGCATTATTTATGGAGGATCATCACCTAACTTGTATGGATTTTTAGATTTGGAATTTGCTGGCCATCAAATCCAAAGTGCACATGATATTTTTATAGGTGATGGAGCTATATCTTGAATGTCAAAGAAACAAGCAACAATCGCTTTATCTTCAAGTGAGGTCGAGTACAAAGCTCTTACATCTTGCACAAAGGAGATGCTATGGATCAAGAGGATGGTAAAGGATACTCACTTGCAAGATTTTTCATAGATTCCATCATCTTTTGTGATAACCTTTCAGCTGAAAGATTGACAAGCAATCCTATTTTTCATGCAAGGAGCAAGCATATTGAAATGGCTTCTCATTTTGTGAGAGAACAAGTCATGCGAAAGGAGGTGGAGCTTCAACATGTTTCTTCAAGGGAGTGTGTGGCTGATATTTTCACCAAATCATTGGGAAAAGACTTGTTTATGAAGCATATAACTTCACTTGGAGTTCTATCTAAATCTATGCTAAAAATAGTTGAAGAGGGAGTGTGAAAAATTGTCATCTAGTTTGATTGTTTATATGGCATTTTTGGAGTATGACCATTCACTCTACTATAGATTTGTTGGAAATGATGTTACCATTATTCTAATCTATGTGGATGATACCATTTTGAGTGGAGGCAACAATCAAGATTGCAAAAAGGAGTTTGATGTGCATGATCTTGGTCTTTTGCATTATGTCTTGGGAATAGAGGTATTTAGAACTTCTCAATTTACTTTCATTTGTTAAGAGAAGTATGCTTATTCTATTCTAAAAAGATTGCATATGGTAGATGCTAAATCTTGTGATACACCTATGGAGTCAAATGTAAAGATCACTATAAGAGGTAATGAAAGATCCTTTGAGGACATTACTTTCTATAGGAAGCTAGTTGGTTCACTCATACATCTAACCATCACAAGACCTGATCTTAGCTATTTTGTTGTTAGATTAAGTCAATATATGTTTTATCCTAGGGTGGAGCATTGGAAGCTAGGCAAGAGAGTATTGAGGTACATCTCGGGTTCTATAGATTTTGGCATTATTTATGGAGGATCATCCCCTAACTTGTATGGATTTTTAGATTCGGAATTTGCTAGACATCAAATGGATTGTAAATCCAAAGTGCACATGCTATTTTTTATAGGTGATGGAGCTATCTCTTGGATGTCGAAGAAACAGGTAACAATTGCTTTATCTTCGAGTGAGGCCGAGTACAAAGCTCTTATCTCTTGCACAAAGGAGATGCTATGGATCAAGAGGATGGTAAAGGATACTCACTTGCTGGATTTTTCAGAAAGTCCAATCATCTTTTGTGATAACCTTTTAGCTAAAAGATTGGCAAACAATCCTGTTTTTCATGCAAGGAGCAAGCATATTGAAGTGGCTTATCATTTTGTGAGAGAACAAGTCATGGAAAAGGAGGTGGAGCTTCAACATGTTTCTTCAAGACACAATGTGGCCGATATCTTCACCAAAGCATTGGGAAAAGACTTGTTTATGAAGCATATAACCTCACTTGGAGTTTTATCTAAATCTATGCTAAAACTAGTCGAAGAGGGAGTGTGAAAATTTTTCAATTAGTTTGATTGTTTATTTGGCATTTTTTCCAAGATGAAATCTCAACTTGGAGATGGGTAAGGCCTAAATAGTGTTTGTACTATTTTTGCAAGTAGATAAGTGGATGAGGTTAGATTCGGACTCATTCTAATTGGCTAATTTTCATACATTGCATCTAGACTAGAATTTCTAGGTTATTTGATGAAGTACCAAGAAGTTACCATTTAGGGCAAGGTGGGCAAGTGGCCAAATCACATTTTGGAAGCTATAATTAGGTGTACATGCGTGGAGAAATAATCACCAAAGTTTCTTTCGGAGAATTCATCTCTTGTGTTTCTATGTCCATCTCATGTGTATTTCTCATGATATCTTGATTCCTAGTGTGTAGAATGTCAATTTTGTGATTGATCTTGCTTCCACACATGTGAAGGACAATAGCTGCTGTTGTACGGACATGGGCAATATCTTACTGTGCTTTTATGATCAGATCTTAGTGATTTATGCAATTCTAGCATGCTAAAATTGATGATTTTATCTTGTAGCTAAATCTAGATGTGCACTCCAAATTGGCCCAAGATGTAAGATCCATTAAGTGTGTTTTGGATTTGTTTTTTTCACATTTCCACTTGAAAAACTATTTAATTTTGGTATTAAAAAAAACCAGTTGTTATTGGGTATATTATAGGTATAATGCCGTTTTAGTATTTTAGAGAACGTGTGTTTTTTTTTTTTGGTTTTTTTCATTATCGACGTATACTAGAGGATTTTTGTAGGTTTAGCATGGATACTTCTAAAAATGGATTATGCTTATGTTTAGTATTACAACTTGGTATAAATTACGACTAATATCATTTCAAAAATGATAAAAAAAACATGACAACTCTAATGTAAGCACAAAAACAAGGGGGATGGTCCATTTGCAAGCACAATAGAGGATGCCCATGTTTCTATCATGTCTATATTGATGCTAGTTAGCCATACCTTTATCATGCTACTTTTAGCTCAATTGTTGGTTTCATCTGCACTCATCCTACACCATCTATGATCGTAACAGACAGGCTAGAGGTTAGTTTTGAATTTTTATCCTTGACAGAACCCAACATGGATTAATGCACCTGAACTGGACCATCCTGCACCCAAAACAGTCGAAAAACTACACAGTACTTATGCTCTTAATTAGAGCTTTCATCTGATACCCATATTGCCCATAAAAAACCAATATATATATATATATATATATATATATATATATATATATATATATAAACGTTTCTGAAATTTTTTTGTATTTTTTTGAACCGCATTTTTGAACGCGATTCTGAAACGCGTTTCAGAAACGTAGTGCATCTATGATGCAAGTTAATGATTTAAACTATCATCTTTCATTCGTGAATTTATTCTCCATTTCACCAATCATTATTTCATGATCATTGTTTCCATTCACAAGTTCAATCGCAGTTTGATAACCATGATTTCATTAGCATAATCTTTAAGTCCTCATATTCAAGTGTAGTTGAGGTAGAAAAATAAGAAGAGATGATTGGGAATTGATTGTGTGAGACAATATAACAACAAAAGGATGCAAGTTACGTTCAACATCAAGAGACCAAGGAGAAACAATGACTAAAGTAAAAGTCTGCTCTAGAGGTAGGAGTTGTTGTTAAGTGTGTTTTCGCTCGGGGAGTTGGAAGGCCAAGTCATGCCATTGGGGGGCGTTGCCCCCCAAACCCCCCACCGGGGGGCTATCGCCTCCCGGACCCCCTGTTTCTCAGGGGGCTACCACCTTCGAACCCCCCGTTTCTCGGGGGGCTACCACCCCCGAACCCCCTGAGCATTTATTGAAAACCAGAGCAAATAACAACCAAATAGCTATTGAAAATAAGATCTGTTTGTACCCCATCTACTGCACTTTTGAGAGGCAAAACGCTGGTTTGACCATTGATCCCTTAAAAAAATTTCAGCCATAAGCTATTTTTCCAAAAAAAAAAAAAATTTGCGATTATGGGAGGAGAAACGCGTTTTCAAAAACGCGTGCCCTCAGAAACGCGTTTCTGTGCATCTATGATTTGCATTCATAAAATAACGATTGGAAATTTATTGGGCCTTAAAGATGCACATGAGCAAGCCTTACATGGCAAAGATGAGTGCCACGATATGTCCCATACAATAGAGACTCAAATGTACCTAGAAAGGGGGAGGGCCCGTTTTAATCAATGGACCAATGCAAGCAAACCATGTGGATATATAGAATGACTTGCCACTACTTTGGGTTTGCAATGGGCCTAAGTAAAGACACAAGGATCGTCCCCCATAATGGGACTTATTACATGTTGACATCCATTATAAACACACATGATGCAATTCAAGAAGTCTACCCAAGCTCATGTGTCCTCACATGCAAGTGTGAAGTTGCCTTTTGGGATTGTGTTGGTGTGGAATTTTGCCCTTTCGGTTTGTGAAGGTTGTTGCCACCAAGCCTTTGGGACCATGTAGGTTGTTGTTGCCTAGCCTTTGAAGCCATGCAGACTAGTGTTGTTGCGTGTTGGATTTCAAGGATCAAGTAGAAATCCTTCATCACTCTTGCTTGTTGGCTATCTTAATACATATCCTTGGACATGCTACTTCACTTCCGCTGCCATTGTCCATCCTCACACTCTCTCTCCTTGATTCCAATTTTCCAACATTGCCTTCCCATCGAGACCACATAGATGGTTGTTGCCTACCTTTGGGGTCATGAAGATTGTGTTAGTGCATGTCCTTGGAGATTATGAAGGTTGTTGTTGCTTGCCCTTCAAGGTGGAAATGCGAATTGTTGCTTGTTTTGCGGGGCCATTCTATTGGGCCTAATTCCTCTCAAGTTAGATGTCGCATGTAGTGATTTAGATCTAGTTTTGTGTCACTCACTCTCATAGGGGTTCAAGAATCCAAAAAAAGAAAGAAGGCAAACTACCCATGCTAAGTGGCCTCAACCCCTTGGAGGACATTATTTAACCCTAAAAGTGTCCCCCCATCATTACTACCTAGTTGAAAAAGGATGTTACAAGCATCAAGGAAGACCTATGCTCAAGTCTTGCTCTGTACATGGAAAAAGGACATCTTGTACATGCCTTACAATTACAAAGCAAAGCAATACCTCACCCTCCAAAAACCAAAAGAACCCCCATACTACACCCTCTTAGAAGAAGAAAACCAACTACCCTAAAAGTTTGATTCTGAGGCATAGGTACTAAAGATAGGTCTTAGAAAACTCTCCAAGGCAAAATTCGTTTTGACCTAAACCTAAAAGAGCTCTCTTTCTTTCTTTCTCTCTCTCTCTCTCTCTCTCTCTCTTTTGAGCAAAGGAGGAGGAGGAGGGATTTGCATTGTCGAGGAGCTCGCTTTTTTCTTTTGCAGATTTGAGCTGCGATTTCTGTTCACGCTCAAGATGCTGCAGCAACAAAACCAAAACGAAGACAATATCAATCCAGCAGCAGGAGCAGCAGCAGCAAGAGCGAGTCGTTCTAGTGAACTACCGGAAAAGAATGGCAGCAGCAGCATTTCATCATCAGACAAAGGATGGTATTATCTGGATGCAGCGCAACAGTACCAGGGTATGCATTCTGTGGCTCAGCTGCAAGAGCTATACTCCACAGGCTATTTGACAGATAGCACTCTCTTGTGGAGTGAAGACAGAAATGGTTGGTCTCCACTCTCATCCATTGAGGACCTTCATTCCTTTCTCAAAACACATGGCTCGACATTGAAGACATCTGTGAATGCTGAACAAATCAGCTCTGAAAAAAATGGAGAGGTTGTACCGAATGAGCAGGGGTTTAGTGTGAAAGATAGGGTTGCAGATGAAGGGAATGAGGATGATGATTACCGCAAGTGGCAGGAAGAGATCAGGAAGGCCGAGGAGGAGGCGGAGGCGCTCAAATCGGGAAGAGGAGGGCGAGGGCGGAAAGTGGAGAGGGAAAAAATCCCTGCTGAGAATAAAAGGATTGAGGAAGCGGCAATAACAGTGGATGCAGATGAGCAGCTTCAAGAAGAGGCCGTTGAATGGCGTGAGGGTCCAGCAGAAGAAGAACAGGAATTTACTGACGACGATGGCACCGTTTATAGGTGGGATTCTCATCTACAAGTTTGGGTCCCTCAAGGTCAGGGTCAATTAGGGCAAACCGCTCCGCAAATTCCACGCTACGGCGCGGATGAAATGACCTTTGTTCAAGAGGAAGAAGTCATACCTGAATACAAATTGGAAACCGAAGAAGAGGATGATGATAAGCCCACAGTTTCAGATGTTGAAATTTTGAATGCTGTCAGTAACCCTAAACGAAAGCTGCAGGATGCTCAGGAAAATGAAGTCGCAAAGACAGAACCCGAGAAAGAACCCGAGGGATGGTTTGAGTTGAAAATTAATACTCATGTCTATGTCACAGGCCTACCAGAAGATGCCACAATGGAAGAAGTAGTGGAGGCGTTTTCCAAGTGTGGAATCATCAAGGAGGATCCGGAAACGAAGAAGCCTCGAGTGAAACTATATGTTGACAAATCGACTGGCTTGCAGAAGGGGGATGCCCTAGTTACTTATCTAAAGGAGCCTTCCGTGGAGCTAGCCATGAGGATTTTAGATGGTACACCTTTAAGGGTCGGTGAGAATTTACTGATGAAGGTTACTCAAGCGAAGTTTGAGCAAAAGGGCGAGACATTTATCAAAAAGCAACAGAACAAGCAGAAGAAGAAGAAGCTGAAAAATGCCGAAGAAAGGGCACTTGGATGGTTTGGGTTTGATGACATGAAGAAAGTCAAGTCGATAAGCGTGATCTTGAAGCACATGTTTTTGCCACAGGAGTTTCGGGCCGATCCATCATTATTGCCAGAATTGGAGGCTGATGTGGCTGATGAATGCAGTAAAATTGGCCCTATAGAGAGGCTACGTGTGTATGAAAATCATCCAGATGGAGTTGTAATGGTCAAATTTAAGGAAAGAGAAGCGGGATTGAAATGCATTCAAGTTATGAATGGACGCTGGTTCGGTGGTAGGCAACTGGAAGCATTTGAAGATGATGGTCTTACGAACTATGCAGTAGTTAGAGATCTTCAAGCGGACCAAGACCGATTAGAGCAATTTGGTGCTGACCTTGAGAGAAGTTAAGTATTTAATATGTTACATAACGTTCCCTTTTTTCAATGAAAATCATTTCAATATGTCGCTTGAAAGTGTGTTGTATATGCATGCTGAGTGGCCTGTTTCTTTAAGTTATTGATGTTTTCTCTTATTGCTGCACATAATAGCATTAGTTGTCCTTCACACAAACGAATTTGTTCAGATATCAAGTGAATATAACATATAATCGGGTTTCCAGGGGATACCTAACATCTAGATACTTAACCACTAGTCTAGGAGAAATTTTTGTTATTTGTAGTCTTCTTATTCAACTCAAGTAGGCATATACAGACACATTTGCTGATATGCATCATGCATGCGACATCACAAATTCAGATTTCACTTTCGAAGCAAATTTCATGGCTAGCATTAGATTACACTTGAAATAGTTACATATTTGTAGTTGCTAGCATGTTTTGCTACCACTTTTTGCAAGAGCACTTACAATTCTCACTTTATGAGATTGTCATAAGCGTGACCAAGATGATGCGAATTCTCTTGAAACCCATAGCAACTTATGTTTGGCTATTGATAAGACCATAAGTAATGCTTGCCCGATAGGGTTTTCTTTGATATGGTGGTTAGTTTGATATAAGCTTCTGGTTGTACATATAATTCGTTTTAAGCTTTATCGATTGACATACTTACCTGTTAATTGATTTTGGAGTGACAAACCGATGCTTCTCCATCATATTTAATCTATTTATATCATGTCTATTTTCTTCTTATTGTCTAAGTTAAAGTCGATGGTGTTACTTCATTCAAACTTTTCAATGTTCTTCTATGTGAAAACTAGAGATTTTCTTAGTTGGGCATAAAACCCATTGGGTTATTGGAAAAGATGATAAGGAATTTTTTTTATTCAAGACCTACCAAGCCATTGGAATTCGTGAACCAGCATTTTTTGTACTTTTGAGTAGAAAATGTATAAAGTACCTAAGAAGAGCCCAAAGCACAAAGAGAGGATCATATGTTACTCATATTTTTTGGATTCCCACTTTGGGTTGTCCCATATTGTTTGAGCCTTGGGTCTCCAATGTCAGAAGGCTCACTCTTGATGTAGATGCAATTGAAGAGGATAGAACTCACTGTAGTTGGTTGGGCAACACATTAGACTTGTTAGAAATTAATGTTTATTTGTACCCCTAATGTTTCATTTGCCATGCTTGTGTGCTATTATAGGGGCCAAATTTATATTTAGTAACTCCTAAAGTCAAGTCATGTTTGTAAGAGGGTGCAGTAATACTAGTACAGAGTTTTGTTTTTACACTTAGAAATTCATTATATCTTTACCCAAAATAGAGTATAAATTTAGCAATAGGCTTTTTGGCTTTTAAGCTTTTGCTTTTAGCTTTTGACATACACTAGAGAAGCTATATAGGAGAGGCTGGTGCCCCACCTCATGTCATTCCGATGTATCAAGCTTTGCTCAATCTTCTAATAATTAGAGTTCTCTCAATCTCTTATGCTGATCTTGATTTGTGTGTGAGTGCTAATATCATTAGTACACTCCTATTTGAGCATCAAATTATGACATGGTATCAAAGCAGGCTATGTGACCTTGGAAGTTGTCAAGATCCAAAGTGTGTGAGAGAGAGAGAGAGAGAGAGAGAGAGAGAGAGAGAGAGAGAGAGAGAGAGAGATTGTTTGCAAGTGTGCAAGCAGATTATTGGAGGAGCTGAAGCTGCATGTGGAGTCAACGTTGTCAAAAGGACAACGAGAATTTTCTAGGAGAAGATTGGATCGTCGGAGGGAAGTTATTGGTTGTCTATAGATGTGATTGCTGCCTACAATTCACTGATAGACTTGAATCAGTTCGCTGGATTCTGATTAGTGCTGATTGTTCGCTGGATTCAGATCATAGTCTGCAGATCGTTGAGCTGGATCAGACCTGGACCTGATCATTGAGCTGGAATCAGATCATTGCCTACAGATCGGTGACAGATCTGTTCGCTACTATAGATTGGTATCAGATCGCTGACAGACCTGCAGATTGTTGACAGACCTAAATCAGATTGCTGGCTGTTGGAAATCTAATTGCTGCTGAAATTTGATCGCTGCTGACTAATCGCTGACCTGTGAGTACCTACAAATCTGTTTGTTGGCAGGGTTGCTGATCTACAGACCTGATACTATAAGTGTGTGCTGAAAATCAGGTTACTAAGTTGCTACCGATCACTATATGGTAGGGTTGAACGATGCTGTGTTGCTGGAGTCTAGCAAGCTAAATGGTACAAACTACAGTATATGGAAGTTCAAGATGCAAAATATTCTCCAGGATCGAGAATATTGGGATATTGTCGTAGGTCTTGACATACCGTCTACTACAGATTATACCTCACATCAAAGATGCCGCTGGACCCATTGCCCAAGGTGGCTTGGGATATGCTGAAATTTTTTTACGAGTGTGAATCAATCTCAAATTTTGTTCTTGACTAATAAGCTACATTATGTTAAAGAGGGTACATGTGAATCATTAACGGACTACTTTTGGGTGAAAGATCTGAGAGGGCAGCTTATTGTAGTAGGAGATGTTCTGGATTCGGTGTTGGTATCTATCATGCTTAATAGTTTACCTTTGGCTTATTAGAACTTTGTGATGATGTTATCTTTATGGGAGACAAGGCCTTCTTTCGATGAGTTGAATGCAATACTGCTACAAGGGGAAATGAGACGACAAAATCTTATCAATAGAGACGATTTCAAGAAGTAGGCATCTTAGGAAAGAAGCAAGAGCAAAGTTCCAAGAAGGGTGACAAAGGGAAAAAGAACAAGAAGAAGAAGAAGTAGGAGGACTTGGAGCTTGGGCAGCCATCCACTAGAGGAGCTTGAAGACATCTACATTGCTTGGATCAAGGAGGAGCACCATTGCTTGGAGCTTAGAGACACCTTGGAGCAAGGAGGATTCTTGGAGGATACTTTGAAGACCTTGGAAGGCACCATCCTTAAGCTTGGAGGTTGGCCTCTTTGCATTTGTAAAACATTTATCAGTCACAATGAACCTGCCTCAATAGGAGAAGCATTGTTGAGTTCGGATGCAGTCAATTGGCACACAGGAATGCAAAGATCATCAACATGGAATTGGAGACATAAAGGATGTGCTTTATGTACCAGGAATCAAGGAGAACTTACCCTCAGTTTCGGCTATTGCAAAGCAACTTACGGTTGTTCAGTTTGATGAAGAGTGGTGTCTCATCAAGAGGAGGACAATGAAGTAGTAGTTGAGGGCATTCTTGTAGGAAGGTTGTACAAACTTCAAGCTCAAATGGTGGGTCATCATGCAAGTATTGCGGATACTAGTTTAGTGAGTAATTTATGGCACGAAAGGTTTGGACATGTGAATTACAAAAGTCTACAAGTCTTGAGGAAATACAACATGGTTACGGGTTTACCTCAAGTTGTTTTTGATGACAAGTTTTGTGAGGGATGTGTCTTAGGGAAATATCATATAAAACGCTTTGTCTAGTACTTCTATGGTGAGAAATGTTCTAGAACTTGTTCATACAGATTTGTATGGTCCTATAAAAACTCAGCCTTATAGGGGAGCAGGTTACTTTATGGTGTTTATTGATGATTATTCTAGAAAGACATGGGTATATCTTCTCACGAATAAGGGTGAGGCATTCAAGTATTTCACATAGTTTAAACCATAGGTGGAGAAAGAAACAGATAGACAGATTAATATTCTTCGCTCGGATAAAGGGGGAGAGTGTATAAAGAGACAATCTGCAAGTACAGATATGCCTCAACAATATGGAGTTGCGAAAAGGAAGAATTGATCTATTGTTGAAAGTGCAAGGAACATGCTCAAGAGAAAGAATCTTCCAAATATGTTTTAGGATAAAGTAGTTTAGACGACGATTTATCTTTTGAATCGAAGTCCCGCAAAAGTTGTAGAGAGTTGGACCCTAGATGAAGCTTAAACCTGACGTAAGTCATTTGAGGGTTTTTGGAATTATTGCATATGCTCAGATACCTAAGGTTTCAAGGAGCAAATTGGATTCAAAGGCGACTAAGTGTTTATTTCTTGGATATGGTAATCAAGAGAAGGGATACAGGTTGTATGACTTGGAGGATAAGAAAGTAATCATAAGCATGGATGTAATATTTGCTGAGGATAGATCTCATAAAGATACATAAATATCTTATGATAGGAAGCAAGATGGAGGAATTCCTATCTAGTGTGACGAGTCATTACAGGAACCTGAATCCACACATGTACTGCCTACCACCAATTCAAGTACCTAGAGTGACGATGATTGAGAAAGGAAAAGAAAGGAGAGATCAAGTATATGGGATACTTATTCACCTCCTACTTCACTAGGTAGGAGCATCCTACATCAAAGACTAGAAGATTGCCCAAGGAAAGTGTCATTTTGGAACAGGGAGAGTCCAGTACATAGGGGACTAGGAGATCTGCTAGACTTCAAAAGCAATATGAAGATTAGGATTGATAGGAGAATCGACATGAGCATCATCATAAGGATAGGGATGTACGCTTTGATTACATGGCTACAATGTTGAAAACCAACTATCCATAAACTTTCAGGGGAAGTGGAGCTTATCTATAGCCCTATAGAAGAGCAAGTTGCAGATATCTTTACCAAAGGACTTGGCAAAGCTTTTGACATACAAGAAGCTATATAAGAGAGGCTGGAGCCCCACCTCATTTCATTATGATGTATAGACCTTTGCTCAATCTTCTAATAATCAAAGTTCTCTTAATCTCTTATGTTGATCTTGATTTGTGTGCGAGCGCTGATATGATTAGCACACTCCTATCTAGAATTTGAGCATCAAATTTTGACAGGCATCTTCGAGCAAGTGGGCCTTCGTTAGGTCCCGCTAAAGTTAATCCATAGGTTACTTTGATCCAAAAGGTCGAGATTTGTGTAACCATGGGTATTTAGTTATTTAGGCCATCTTAAGTTTGTCTTAAGTTCAGTTGGACCCAATTTTGGTCATGTACTGACTCGTGGGTCCTTAGGGGTCTAATTTTGTTTAGGGGCCCTATCTTGACTTTTGGGGGTGCCCTACATTTAGTAAGTGGTTAACCTTAGGGTTTGGTGGCATTTGGCCACATCCAGGTAGAGTACTTAGATGCTCATTGTGTATTCCATTTTGGACAATTTTGGCTAAGCATTGCTCTCCATTGCTCTTGTTGCTGTTTTTTCTCTCGCTCTCTCTTAGAGTTGGGCGCCCAGCCTCTTCTCTCTTGTTTTCTGTGGAAATTGATTGATAACTAGATCTTGGTGACTTGACTCTTGCTTTCCTACATGGTATCAGAGCTACCGGATCTGCAACAAGTTTGTATGCTGGCGCCCTACCAGAAGAGGAGCTTCTCTGCTTTTTGTTGTGAAATTTCAGCATCCTGTTGATCTTTCCAAGTGGAGTTTGGATCAGCTTTTGTCTCTCTTTTCAGGTTGAAGAAGTGCGCCCAACAGAGATCTTGGAAGAGCAATTTGTGGCACCCAAAAATCAGAATCTCAAATCTGATTTTTATGCAACCAGTTTTCAGCAAGTTTTGTTTGGAGGAGGGCGCCCAAAAATCTGCTACTGATTTTTGGTTGTGGTGTCTCCTTATCTTGCTGTTTTTGTTTTCAGGTTTGCATTTGTGTAGGAGGGCGCCCAAAATTCAGCAAACCCTATTCAGGATTAGGTCAACTTGTGGCTGGAAATTTGTAGATTCTCAACAAGCAGTAGGCCGCTTTCAACAACCCTATTGGAGTGTGTGTTGATCACGCTATTTGGCTTCCTAATTAGGTTTCGGTGTAGGCTCTAATTTTCAAGAAGCTGGTTTTTTTGTGCAAAAAAACAGCCATCTTTCCATCATCTTTTGGGCACTTTGGTTGCAGATTGAAAGACATCTTGTGCTCCTACTTTCAGCTCTTTGTTTGCTGCAATTTTTTGAGTAGATTTGGTTGTGGAAAGGCTCTCTTTCCTATCTACTACAAGCTGAAATTCTGTTGGAGGTAATGGCTAAAGAATCGGAAGCTATCGGTTCTTTGTTTAGTGAAGATCGGTTGGATGGCACAAACTACTCCTTGTGCAGTTACATGATGAAGAATCTTCTCATAGCGAAAGGGCTGTGGGATTTGGTCAATAGTGATGAAAAAAGGCCTCTGTCTTTGGCACCTCCTACACCTCGTGGATCATCATCATCTTCTCCATCTTTGGAAGAACAAAAGAAGTGGGATAGAAGGGATGCACAAGCACATTCTATGGTTGCTCTTGCTGTGAAAAGATCTATCTTACCTCATATTAGGTCTTGTTAGACATCTAAAAGTGCGTGTGATACACTTTATACTATGTATAGAGTCAAAAATCCAGCAAGAGTGGTGTATCTCAGAAATCAACTTTCTTTGTTGAAGATGCAATAAGGGGATCAAGTGACCAATCACTTGACGAAGATCCTTGTCACTTGACGAAGATCAAGGATCTTCGTGAGGAGCTTCTCAATATTGATGAGATAATTGAGGATGCTCAATTTGTTTTCATTACTCTCAACTCATTACCTTCATCTTATCTTCCATTTGTTTCATCTTTGAGTATCTCTCTTAGGGGACAACAACTCTCCTTTGATGAACTCGTTGGGCTGCTTCTTCAAGAGGAGCAAACGAGGCAAAACTTTGCGGGTAACACTCAACAAGATCAAGCTTTCTTCACGAAAGGCAAGGGCAAAGGCAAGTCAAAAGGAAAGGGGAAGCCTCCTTCCAAGGATGAGCAAAAGCCCATTGGAGGTCAAGATGTCAACACTCAAAAGAAGGAAGGGAAGTGCCATTATTGCAAGAAGTATGGGCACTTCATCAAGGATTGTAAGAAGAAGCTTGCGAAAGAGGAGAGTAAAGGAATTGATACTAGTGCTTCACTTGCTACTTTGGAGCAAGAGCTTGAAGCTAGTGGTGATTTCTTCAACCAAGACTATGCTTTTGTGTCTAATATTGCTTCTACTAGTACTTCTACATCTATGAGGAATTCAGGTTCAGTTTTGCAAGTTGCTGATTTTCACCCATTGAATGGGTGATTGATAGTGGTGCTACTCGTCATATGACTTCTCGCAAAGAAGCATTCACTAAATTAGTGAAAGTGCAAATTGGAAGTAAGGTACAATGTGCGGATGATGCATCTTATTCTATTCATGGAATTGGAATTGTAGCCATCATTCTGCCTAATGGTGAAGAAAAGTACATTAAGAATGTGCTTTATGTTCCGGGAATTAAGAAGAGTCTTCTTTCGGTTTCAACTATGTTGAAGCAAGGACTGGTTGTTGAGTTCAAAGAAGATAAGTGTCGTGTCAAGGATCCTAAAAGATCACTCTTGATTATGGTTTTGGGAACAATGCATGTTGGCTTATTCATTATGGATACCTATGAGCGACGAATTCCCTCTACATGTCTTGTTACTTCTACATCACAATCATTGGAGGTGGCTGAATCGTGGCACGCAAGGTTTGTGCATCTCAACTTTGCAAGTTTGAAGAAGTTGAAGACATTTAATATGGTAGAAGACATTCCTACTATTGAGCATCCGGAAGGGCATGTATGCGAGGGGTGCATACTTGGAAAGTTTCAAAGGAAACCTTTTCCAATTGATGGAATTATAAGGGTTCTTGATAAATTTGATTTGGTTCATAGTGATGTTTGTGGTCCAATGAGGACCGAATCCATTGGAAAGTGCATCTATTTTGTGACTTTTATTGATGACTTTTCCCGTTTTACATGGATCTATCCTATGAAGGCTAAATCGGAAGTTTTTCAACGTTTCAAAGATTTTCTAGCAATGGTAGAAAATCAGTTTGGGCATTTTTTGAAGACCCTACGCACCGATCGAGAAGGGGAATACATTAAGAATACGTTCGGTGCATTTCTTCGAGAAAAGGGAATTTTACATCAAATGACAACTCCCTATACGCCTCAACAAAATGGTGTTGCTGAGCGAAAGAATCGCACACTTATGGAGATGGCCCGTTGCATGCTCAAAGCAAAGGGGCTGTCTCACAAGTTTTGGGCTTAAGCGGTTATAATGGCAGCATACATAAGCAATCATTGTCCTACTGAAGCATTGAAAGTATTAACTCCTTATGAAGTTTGGTATGGAAAGAAGTCTACAATCTCTCACTTTTGCATTTTTGGTTGTACAGCTTATGCTTTTGTTCTGGATAACTTCGTACAAAGCTTGAGGATAATGGAGTTGAATGCATTTTTGTTGGCTATAGTAGTGAAAGCAAAGCCTATAGGCTGTTCAATTTGAGCACTGACAAAATTATTGTTAGTCGTGATGTGCATTTTGATGAAAGAATTCATTAGATGTGGCCCCAACTCATATCTTGAAGGGGGACAGCCCACATAGTGTGAATGTTGAAGTTTTCCCAAATTTGGTACTATCTTCTATTGCTGGAGATAAGGGGCAGCAATCAACCAGTTTCGACTTCCCCAACACCTCATCAAGTTTAGAGCCTAATGTTCGTCAAGAACCGCCCGTTGTTGTTCAAAATCAGCCTGCAGGAACTGTTGGACAGCAAGGACCAGTTTTGGAAGATCTTGGACAGCCAAGTGTGATGTCGGAGGATCTTGGACAACAAATTGTAAGAAGAGACATGGCTGTTGGACAGCCCAAATCAGTGGACTATGCTGATTTTTCAGATTTTGCTCTTACATCTCATGGAGATATTGCACAAGAACTTGATTTTTATGAGCAAGCCAAGGGAGTAAAATGTTGGGAGGATGCGATGCAAGATGAGTATGACTCACTCATGAAGAACCAAATTTGGGTTCTTGTTGATCTTCTTCATGGGAAAAAGGCAATTGGTTTTAAATGGGTAACCTCAGATTTAGGCCTATTGCACTTTTATCTTGGTCTTGAATTTGTACAAGAAGGGGCTGGAATTTTCATCTCTCAAGAACGCTACATGGGGCAGATTTTGAAGCGGTTCAAGATGGAAGATTGCAAGCCGGTTGCTACACCTATTGAGACAGGCCTGAAATTAAGTAATCAAGTTGTTGTTGGTGAACCATTTGATACTACTTTATATTGTCAAGCTATTGGCTGTCTCATTTACCTATGTAATTCGAGACCGGACATTTCTTATAGTGTCTCACTCATGAGTCAATTCATGCATGCCCCAATGACATCACATTGGAAAGCATTGAAGAGGATCTTTCGATATTTTCAAGGAACAAGAAGTCATGGACTGGTTTTTCCTGCTTGTGATGATGCATGTTTGGTTGGTTTTAGTGACTCGGATTGGGGTGGAGATCAAGACACTAGACGCTCTACAAGTGAACATTTCTTTTTCTATGGAAATTCTGCAATTTCGTGGTCAAGTAAAAAGCAGCCCACTGTTGCTACTTCTTCTAGTGAGGCAGAATATAGAGTGATATTTTCAGCCACAACAGAGTGTTTATGGCTGAGAAGACTACTTGTTGACATGAAGTTTGGCGAGCCCTCAGCCAGTCTTATCTTGAGTGATAGTCAAAGTGCTATTGCCATTGCATGGAATCCTGTTTTTCATGCGAGGACGAAGCACATCGAGATCCATTATCACTTTGTTCGGGAGAGACTTCATGATGGCGACATTTTACTTGAATATTGTCCTATGGGGGATAATATTGCGGACCTCTTCACTAAGGCGTTGCCTAGAGTCAGATTTGAAGCTTTATGCAAAGCTTTATATTTGATACCATGTGTTGGTTTTGTTACATAGTGAAGATTTCAGTTTTTGCATTGTCATTTAAGGAGGGTGTTAGAAATAAATGACTATCCTAAAGTTAATTCATAGGTTACTTTGACCCAAAAGGTCGAGATTTGTGTAACCATGGGTATTTAGTTATTTAGGCCATCTTAACTTTGTCTTAAGTTCACTTGGACCCAATTTTGGTCATGTACTGACTCGTGGGTCCTTAGGGATCTAATTTTGTTTAGGGGCCCTATCTTGACTTTTGGGGGTGCCCTACATTTAGTAAGGGGTTAACCTTAGGGTTTGGTGGCATTTGGCCACATCCAGGTAGAGTACTAAGATGCTCATTGTGTATTCCATTTTGGACAGTTTTGGCTAAGCATTGCTCTCCATTGTTCTTGTTGTTGTTTTTTCTCTCACTCTCTCTCTCTCTCTCTCTCTCTCTCTCTCTGAGAGTTGGGCGCCTAGCCTCTTCTCTCTTGTTTTCTGTGGAGATTGATTGATAACTAGATCTTGGTGACTTGACTCTTGCTTTCCTACAAGGACTTGCATTATGGAAACTATCAAGGTCGAGTTTAACATTGGCAAATGAAAGATGTCTCTTCCAATCAAGATCCCAATACAAAGGCTCGTTTGTGGCAATTTTGGAGCTAAAGAGGATATTCATGAAGGAAAGGTATAAGCATAGTTAACAATCGTTTAGAAACTATAATCAAATCAAGGAGTTCATATGAATCCTCATTGAAAGCAAAACAAGTGGATTGTGTGAGTGATTCAAGTTGACAACATAATTCAATCTCCTATGTAGAATGGAATGACAAGGGTGAACTCTGATCTCAAGGAAAGTTAAGATGCAAGACCGGAAAATGGTTGGAAGATGAGCGATTTAGGCGATAAGCCCTCATGCAAGACATAATCCACATGAATTCTAGAGTTGCATCAAATTTTGGAGATTGAATGTTACGACAAGGAATATTGACAACAATCTTTACCTAGTTCTTTAGTTAGTTAGACAAAGCACACCATTCCGCAATAGATAGTCGAGGTACATATGAATTTCTACTTGAACAAGAAAGAAACATGGCTTATTTGCAACAGGGGACTTATGAATGGTTTGTACGAAATCAACATACAAAAGCTCTCTTTGAAAAAGCAAGAGCAACATCGACAACTTATTTCAAAAGAGCAAGGACTACAATATTGATAACTTTGAAAATTTTGACCAAGAACACCAATGGTCAAAATTTTCAAAGTTATCGATATTGTTGTCCTCACACACTAGTTAGAAATGTAATGTCCATTATATGCTACTATCTTGTTAACCCACCATGGCTTTGTTCTATATGACTATCAAGTTCAAATGACCCGTTTTACACTTACATGATGTACGGTTGTATGGTGGCTCATAGATAAAGATTCTCTAAAGGAGGAGTTTATGAGGCTAAAGAAATCATGGAGTTAGTGCATTTTGAATAATTTGGCGCTACACAGATTATTTTTGTAGGGGGTTTTATTATTTCATGACCTTTGTAGATGAATAATCAAGAAGGTTACAAATTTATTTTTCAAAGCACAATTGAGAGACACTTGTTTATTTTAAGCAATTATAGCCCTAGTTGAAAATTTGATTGGAAAGAAAAGTAAATTTTTAAGATCGGAAAAAGTTGGTGAATATGCTTTTTGGTGAGTTTATGAAGATTGGCAAGGAAAATGGTATTAAATGGCATTATGCTGCACCTAATTCCCCAGAGAAAAGTTTCCTAGCTAGACTAAAGATGATGACTATCATGGAAAATGAAGGCAGAATAGGTACCAAAATGGACCATGGAAGATGCTGTCAGTACAACATGATTAATGAATAGAATCCTATGAAAGCAGTTGAAAACAGCACATTATAAGAAGCCTTCACATGTAGCAAACAAAGATAAATCATTTGAAGGCCTGGATGTGTAGCTTGTGCACATGTACCACCATATAAGAAATTCTGTAACTAAAAGGAGCCTTTATGGAGATGTGCTGCCTGTCACCTAAAGAGAAAAGGTAAAGAAGAGCAAAAGGAATAGATACCTGTTCTAGTTGGAAAATCACAAGAAGATAAGAGTGAACAAGTGGAATCAGATGAACAAAAACCGCCTAATGAATCACAAGAAGAATCAATTAAACAATGAGAACTATATTTATTCGATTGAATCCTATATCTCCCCATCCTTTACCTAGTAAGAGATTTGCCTATGTGATATGAAATAATGACAAAGTGTAGAAACAATGACTAGTTTAGGCCTCTACATTCTTATGTCTTGTTTTGTTAAATTTGGACCCATCAGGCCGCTTTTGAGCTATTAAATATTTAGAATAGGTCTTTATACCAAGTCGCCTGACACTATATTTCATGTATCACCTTCTTCATTGTTGTAAGGCAATTTGGAGTAATGCACTTAACTTCTACCCGTGAATGCTGTTCCTCATGCGTCTAGATGAATGATGTGAATGACTGATTGCTGAATCAAATTTGGGATATTAAGTGGTAGCGTGCTATTCAGAACTTGAAGATTGGCTACTGTGTAGGAGATGGTGGGGATGTGTGCTGAAACTGTGTGCAAATTGAGAAGAGAAGGTAGGTGTTTTTGTGAAATAGAAAGTGCATGAATGAGTGCTACTGAACTGTGTGAGATATAGGAGAAAAGTATGCGAAGATAGAAGGTAACATGCACGAAGTAATTTACAGGAGAGAAGTGACTGTGGCAGGCCATAAAGTGAAATGTGAGGAAATGCAGTAGGCTATGTGATAACTGTCCAGCCGTAAACTATGGGCTGTGTAGAAAAATTAGCCTGCTACCGCATGAAAAATCATCCTCCTGCCGCATGAAAAAAGGGAGGTGTGCAGGCTGAAGTAATGGGCTGTGTGGAAAGATCAGCAAGTGGGCTGTGATGTGAAGAAGGAGAAGCATTAGCAGTAGGCTACCTAAATTAGTAGGGAAGCAAAAATTGAGAGGTGCATGTAGGTCTGAGTTGCAGCGGATCGCGATCCGCTGCAAAAACGTTCCGGATTGCGTGATCTGGAATGATAGCAATCCAGGATCAGAAACGTGGTCCCGGATTGCAAAAAAAATTTCATTTTTTTTTTCTCATCCCGATCCGCTGCTGGTTGCTATTGAAATGAATAGCAGCTTCCTGCTGCAGATATGGACAGTGAATGCAGATATATCTTCATGAAGAGCAGATTATTGCTGCAGATCTGTACATTGAATGCAAATATACTGAAGCCAATGAATGCAGCTAACCCTAAACAACCAGAAAGTTCTGACAACCAGCAAGTGATTGAAAAGTTTTCTAATTTGTGGGCCGCCTAACCATCTGAAACCAAGCAATAGAACTCATAAGAACTGCTGCTTTAAAATCCTCTCACATGATACCCATATTGGCAAACATTGAATCAAAATTATCAAAGAAATTTGCGATCCGGGAAACCCTAACGGGAATTCCCGGATCGCGTTCCAGATCACGAACGTGTACTGCATCTTTGATGTAGGTGCTTGAAGGAACACTAAACTGAAGCAAATTGTTCAAGCTACATTAAGGAGTTACTTGGCACAATTTCTTGGCCAGCATTCAACTCGACTAATTAAGTGTGTGAAGCATTTTGAGTGATGACAATAGTTCTCTCCTTTAATTACATCCATCAAAGAAAGCATGCTAAATTCAACTATTATGGGAGTTAAAATGGATGCTTTCAGATTACTGGAAAATATCAAACTTGATGGTAAAGTTTTTGAAAATTGGAAGTGTAAATTGAAAAATATCCTATTGCTGCTTGATCTTTGGGACTTCATACTAGTTAAAGACACTTTCACCCACCTCATTAATTTATTCCCAGTTTCAAGTCTAGATAAAGCCGAGGGATCTTTGCCCTAATTCGAGCAATAGCTTCTTGGTACAATCTACCATAAGGGGCCCTCCACACTAGAATAAATTGATAAATTGCAAGACCTAGCTATGGAGTATCATTAACTACAATACTAGATCAACCATGCAAGCTCGAGAAACTTAGCTATGGAAAACATCAAACACAACGGAAATTAAGCATCTCACATCACCAAAACTTAGAAGAGAGAATACGAAAATATATATATATATATATATATATATGTAGAGAGAGAGAGAGAGAGAGAGAGAGAGAGAGAGAGAGAGAGAGAGAGAGAGAGAGAGGAGGGTGTCGGTCCTTCAAGTCCTCTATGAGGCAAGCACCTCATGTACATGCATGGAATGTATAGGTGGCAACCATATGATTGAGCTATTTGGCCAAGTGGGCCACTTGCACTAACCTAGTTGAGTTACAAATGGGGGTCCCCATGTATTGACAAATAACATGCCCCATAAGTAACGTACAACTTACAATAACATTAGTGCTTAGCCAAAGGAGTAAAATAGGAATTACTCTTCAACCTTAATCGCAATTTTATTGAAGCTAAAATCTAACAATGTTTTGAACTTCTCAAACTTATTTTTATCAAGTGGTTTGGTCTGATTGTTGGTGTCACAATATGTTAGCTCAATATCACCACAATGCACTCTCTCGTATAAAGTGCCGACTCCACCTTATTTATGTTTTGTTCGTGTATGGTAGACTAGATTTTCTGGAAGCTGAATGCAACTTTGGTCATCATAGTGTAACAATGTAGGTCCTACTTGAGCAATCTGCATACCATCAAATAGGCATTGTAACCAAATAGCTTCATAGGCGGTCCTTGTGGTCGTCCTATACTCAACGTTGATAGATGATAATGCGATAGCGGGCTGCTTCTTGGTGCACCAAGAAATGGCCTTGAACCTAAGCTAAAGCAATAGTCCGTCGTCGATTTTTTAATTTCTATCACATGCCCAATTTGAATTTGGATACCTCCAGTGACGATCACAATCGTCAGTATATCCAGTCCCATAGGTCATGGTCTCTCTCACATAACATAGAATATGCTTGGCTACCTTCCAATGTATTTCAGTAGGTTTAGTCATGAATTGACTCACAACCACATAAGCAACATCTGGCCTGGTAGTTGTAAGGAAAATCATGCTTTCCACTAATTGATGGTAGAGAGTCTCATATGCAAATGAAGGTCCATCATTAGAGAAAATTTGAGCGCAAAAGGGGCCTTCCAAAAAGATACTTTTTATTTTTTTTCTCAAAAGTTTCTTACACATGGACCAATCAAAACACATGAAATCTACGTAACGTAGCTCCTTCAAAGTAATTCTTTTTCTTTTTAAAAAAAGTGTAATTTTGCGTCGAGGGTAGCCCGTAAATAAGCCATTTTATTTATAGTATAGTACGCAGCTCAAATAGAAAATGTGTAACTTTTGAACGACAACTCGGATTCAGACAATTACAATGCCTTTAGAAAGCCCTCAACAAGAGCTTTCCAACGACACCCAACATGACTCAGTTCCGAGCTACGGTTAAAAGATATTCACAGTCAAAGTTTTGTTCAGTCAACTTGATATCGGTCTTGAGCGCGGTTGACCAGTTTGACCGAGTCAAATTGTTCAATCACGCTCAAGACCGATATCAGGTTGACCATTGATTGACTGCCCAAAACTTTGACTACGAATATTTTTTTAACTGTAGCTCGGAATTGGTTTATGTTGGGTGTTGTTGGAAAGCTCTCGTCAGGGGCTTTCTAATGGCGTTGTAATCGTTTGAATCCAAGTTGTCGTTCAAAAGTTACAATTTTTTTTATAGCTAGAGACTATACTATACACAAAATGGTTAACCATCGAGTAATGTGTGGGCAGGAAAAGATTGGAATTTTTGTATTTTACATTGTAAAAAATTTGTCATCTTACATGGCAATCCTTATAGGGCCCTTTTCAAAGCCAAAATTTAGCTAATGCATCGTTTAATGGCTTGTTATTTGCATCCATTGAGGTGCTAATTGGCTTGCTTTCTTACTATAATTTTTTCAATATTTTTTGTGCGTACTTTGCCTAAGAGATAAAAAGACCGCTTCTTTTTCGAAACCTCAACTTCAAGGCAATAGTGCAACAAATCCAATTCCTTCATCTCAAACTCACAAGAAGAAAGCAATTAGTTTCTTACTGTATTGTATAAGCTATTTTTCTCTACATGTACATCAAATGGTTTATGGCAAAAAATCGAAGTACCTCTACATGATTATTTACTCACACCATTTCAAGAATATCAAGGCAACTTAAAGTTGAATGTTCCTTTTTTTAATGGTTACAATTTTTTTTTTATGATGTATGTTTGTTGTGATACAAGGTTTGTGTCTTGTCCAATACATCGTCATGTTCTGTGTGCCTTGATGTGTCACCTCCTACAATACTTGAAATTTGGAATGTAACATAAGGTTCAAGGTGAGAGATCTTGTAGAGCACCATACCAACGTATCAACTTGATGGCCTATCTGTCACCTCTCACAAATATCTACAAAAGGCCATACAAAAACCTCTTGTAAAATTAGGTTGTATTGGAAAACTTAAATGAACTAATCAAGGATTTCTAAAGGTGGTCAATAAAGAGGTTTGATGGTCCACAATATTGTCTAATTGTGTAATCAAGTTCTGAAAGTGCTGGCAAGCAATAATACAACAATATGATTTTTGTGTCATCTTTACGAGACTGACCTTGCATTGATTGTCCAATGACTAATGCATTTGTTTTTGCGCCTCATTCATTACTTTTGGTTATCCTTTGCTTCCTATGTTAGGCAGTTGATACTTTTCTCGCCTTTCAACTTGTTGATGAGACAAACAAAGTTTGCAATTGGACCCTTTAGATCCCAGATTGCAAAAGATACACTATCATCAGAGTCACACTTGGAACCTAATCAATTTAAATTTGCTATCTATGATTGTCTGTTCAAGAACCACAAAGATATTCAAAGAAACAAAAGCTTTTTTATGGAGCAACTTGGCCTACTTCAAAATCATTTTGGATATGATCTATTTTGTAGGTGTTTGTGCTATCACTTAAGTGATAAATTTTACAAAGTCAAATGAATGCTTTTCATTTTCTTTTACAAATATGTTTCTAAATATTTGTTGTGAATAAAAGAGAGAAGTGATCCTTGTGGGTAATGGCATTGAGCTTTTTGTAATCTACACTGATTTGAAGTTTACCATTTTTTCTTTGGCATTGCTACAATTGGCTACACCCATTTCTTATGCTCATTTTTTAAATGACACTCATATGAAGAAGCTTTGGGATCTCCTCCTCTTCCGTCAATGGTATGGTATGCATCACCACATCTGGCGAGATGCATTTAAGGTCATAATGGCTCCAAGCAAAAAAAAAAATCATGTACTTGACTATGAGATTCTTGAGGTCATCAAGTATGTCTTGTATACATCCAAAAAGTATGTCTTGTATTCATCAGGAAGGCTACTAATTAGAGTATCATATTGCTCATGGTGTGATGGTATCCACTTTGTCTATTTTATAATCTTTTAAATAAAGTGGCACTTCATTTAATGGACTTGGAAAAGATATTGCATCCTCTATGATATTTGCCTTTGTTTGATTATAGGTCGCTAATATTGAGATAGTTTGTTGGTCTACTTTTTCATAATTTCATTATGAGTGAGTGTGATTATTCACTTTATTACAGATTTGTTGAAAATGATGTTACTATCCTTCTTATCTATGTGGATGATATTATTTTGTGTGAAGATAACAAGCAAGATGTAGATGACATCAAGATAGCAATAAAGAAGGAATTTGATGTACATGATCTTGGTCATTTTCACAATATCTTAGGAATAGAGGTAATTAGAACTTCTCGAACTACTTTTATTTTTCAGGGGAGGGGCCAATATGCAATTTCAACTTAGAGATAGACTTTATTATGTTAATAAGGCCTAAGTATAGTGAATTTGCTATTTTTTGTAGCTACGCAAATTGATAAAGTCACATATAGATCTCTCTTTATTGGTTCATTCATATACATTAAATCTAGTGATCTAGATTTTTTTCCATCTGCCCCTGTAGGTTTTAAATCAATTTTGTTAACTTTAGAAATCTCATAATAGAAACTTCAAATCATTAAATTATGATGGCAAGACTTTATTTTTGATGTTTTGCACATTTCATTTGACACTAGTTGATTTTTTAATAACTCTTCAAATTAATTGACTGGTTAATTTGAGAGAACATTTTTACACACAAACTTTTATCTTCAAATTCTTTAAAGAAATGCTTCAAAAGAGTTCTTTGACTCATAATGAAAATCCGAGGGCTACATTTTTCATGAGTGAATGTGATTATGTGAATGGAGCAAACCCGAGGGCTACATTTCTCATGGCAAGCCTAATCATTTTGTGATAGATGATCTATATATGTTTACGTAGTTAATTTCTTGTTATCAGATCTTGCATCTGCAATATCTATGTTTGATTATATATCAGATGTTCTAATTTCATCAAGCTTAATTAGTCAATAATAGATACTGCTAATTGTCCTTAGGAGGAATTTAGAAAACCATTAAACTAAGCATACGATGAAGCAGACCTAAAGTACGTAATTTGACTTTCAAGCCAAATCGTTCAAATATGCAAATAAAACGGGTAGTCTTCAAAGATTAAAATTGGATAGAGGAAGAGTTCCATTTTGAGTAATACCATAAAAATGTCAATAAATGCCAATCGGCATCTCCACTTAGTTTGCATATTTTAATTGACTAGTCAAAGTTAGGAGATTTTTAGTGACATATTTTTTCATGATTTTTCAACTCGTGTCATTCGACATTTTTTGGTTTACATTGAACTCAAATATTTTTGCAAAGAAATCATAACTATGTTAAACTTTGTGTATTTCTATAGAGAAATCATAACCATGCCAAATTTTGTGTATTTTTGTATTCATTTGTCTATAACAAGTTCCCAAGTAAAATATCAAGTCTTGGACAATATTGTGGATATCTGAAGTAAAGTAACTGGTAATAAAAAAGAAGCAACTAGATCAATTGGCATTTGAAGCGAAATTCAAATTCCAATATTTATTGCTTAATGCAATATGTAAATTGTGTTACAATAATTTGAGCGTCTACAAGTTTAGGCAAATTAGAAGATGTTCTACATTCTTAGACTAAAATTAAGTATTTTTGCTTGTAATAATACGCTCATGTAGCAATGTGTCACTACTAGTAGGTAAGAGAATTATTGTATCTATTGTATAGTTTATTTGGTTTACTGTATCTGGTTGTGTTCCCGCTATCAATATATCAATCGGGCATTGATCCCGTAGTTGGCTACTTGGGTTAGCCGAGTAGCCACACATAGGAAACATTAGCCTGTACAGAGTTATTTACATTACTTGCTATACTCAGGGGCATGTCGCGAGTTTGTCGGCCGAATTTGGCCATATTAGTTTGTCGGTCGATCCTTTCAAAATTTTAACTTGGTATCAGAGCAGCAGGGTATTGCAGGTATGCACGATCCAATGGAGCCATCGTCGACATCTTTCACCAGGAAAAATGGCATGAAAAGCATCTCAGGAGAAAGGACACCATATGGGGTGCAGATCGTTCAGATGGCAAGAGGCAACAAAGTTCCTTCAATCGGAGCTTCGAGGAAGATCAGAACAATTGTCGTAAGAGAATTCTTGGAAGAATTATGAGAAATTGCTCAAAAATAGTAAGTTGCTTTGAAAAATGGCTGAGACAATAAATTGGCCAAAACTTCTTCAGTATTCCGTCAATTATTGTGAGGAGCAGATCGAAAGGTGAAGTACGTTAGTCGCAACTCTAGGCTGAGAGGATTTTGAAATCCATTTACAGTGGAAGGAGAAAGTAGTACTTCCAGGAACTAGTTGTGGTGGCTTAGTTTGAAAATAAAATAAGAAACGTAAAACCACGGATCTTTCTCCATTCTTAACAAAATTGAACACTGTAAATTGCTATCCATGGAGGCTATATTGAGGCCAATCTAATCCCAAAATGGTGTGGTCAGGCATGAAGCACAGTAGAAACAATTAACCTTCTTTTCAACTATGGAAGTAATGGCCAACTAGGGTTTACAATCGATAAATCGAAGAGCTATCTCAATAGTAAGACTCGTGGATTTGTAATTAGCTGAAGATGGGCGTTCTTGGAGGGCAAATTAGTCTGCCAAAGGCTATGGTCAACCATGAAGCATGGATGGAGTAGTATGATCTGAAACCATGAATGTTTCTTGTCAGTTAGGATTTTTGCATGAAAATGCTTGGATCTTAAGCTGTAGGAGACAATTTTTGAATTTGTGAAAGATTGAATGTGGGTGCCCTAGCAGCTTTGAAAAGCATGTAGATGGTCGTGGTAGGCCGTGAATCTGTGAGGATGCTGGAATGGATTGAACACAACCGCCATAACAAGGAGAAAAACATAGGAGTTTGGGAGAAGGTGAAAGCAAAGAGACAGAAAGACCAGACCTCGCGCGCGCAGCGCCACTAACCTGTTAGCGGCCGAAAATGCTTCGTGTTCCTATCAGCATGCAGGAGGTCGTAGAGCCGTAGGATCTACTCTCTTTCAAATCGATGGTCACAATGGTGCCAATGAAAGACAAATGTGGACCATATGATTGATGTAAGCCATTAGATAGGCTTGAAAATGTGACCTGAAGAGTTGAAAAACAAAGTAGCTTTCAATTTTTTTTAAAATTTTCATGTTGAAATGGAGATTAGACCCGAAGTGCCAGAAAGGCGTTTCTCTTCATTAAAAACCTTCATATTGAAGAACTAGTTCATTTTTTGCAAGGGTTTCTTTGGAAGGGCCTATCTTTGGCTAGAAGGCACTTTTTGTGAAGAATTGCCAAAAATTGGCAAATCTTGCTTGATAAAAAACCATGTAGAATAGTGTAAATTGTGTACACAAGTGGGTCCCACACATGTAAGGCCATGATGCCACATGGGAAACCCATCCTAATGTAGGTTAGGTCAAGTCAAGAGAGTTGGTCATGTCTATTTGGTGGTCATCCCTACTTTATAGGACCTACACCTAAGTTTAAGGTGAAAATTTGACCAACTAGTTACCTACCAAGCATAACTCTAGGAAATAGACTAGGGTTTCATTTTAGGTCAAGGAGAGTGAGTTAACTTCCTTATTACATGCTGGAAATCCACCTAACTTCAAGAAGGAAGTCGAATTTGCTATGTATTCCCTCTCTCCATAGTGAGAAGATAGAAAATTTTTGGAGCTCATTGGCAATCTCAAGCTAGTTCATTATGTACATTGAGTTTTTGTGATCCAAATGAAACCAAATCAATTTCTACTTGTTTCTCAGGTTGAAGGCCGTACTACAGCCTGTATTACACACGTATGGACTCGTATTTCAATGTTTATCAATGCTTTTGATTGTTAATGCTTGTTGTTTGTCAAATTGCCAATCTAGATCAACTTTTTTTGTGTCTAGTTTTTTGATCGTTAAGCAAGCATCCAATCACTCTTGTGGATCTTTTGTAGATCCATTTATGGTCCTAAAGTACAGTACTTTCACACTTTTTTTGGCCATCCTTGGGCCAAATTGACCTTCAAAACTGGCTACTTAGAGGTAGCGGACAAAGCGACGTCATTGAGCAGGGAGAAATGTGTTTCCGGAAGTTTTCATCACCATTTCAGTGAGTGGAGTGCGGGTGACCTAGTGATGGGCTACATTCACCATTTGGGTATCGTAGGGCCAAATTTGGGGCAATTTTTGGCTGGTGAAAGCTGGTACATGGTGATACGATGAGACATAATCGCTTAGAAATTATGTTTGCTTACTTCTAACAAGGTAACATGGTGTTTGAGAGCAGTAAATGCAGTATCAAAGCGAATGATAGTGGAATTGTGTGGAGAAAGCTAGTGTTGGCGACGAAAGTGCAGTTTGGCATCGTGACCACTCATCATTGGAGACAATTTTGAGAGGACAGACAATCGCATGTTAGAGGTAGACATGGTATGCCAGGTACGGGTGAAAAATTCTTGTGATCAGGTTCAACTTGTGGAGTTAGAACCGACCAATGTCAGGTGACATTTGGGGGAACGCTCTCATAGGTATGATCGACAGTGGCAATGTCGTGTCAGGTGATAGCTGCATTGATACACACATCTACAACTTAGAAATTTCTTGTTCAGAGGGAAATGTGAACCAGCTTAGAGGTACATACATTTTGGTGGTCATAGGTGATTGAAGTGTGAGGTGGTGTTAGTTGGAAGCGATTGGGCAGTATATTGAACTTGCATTGGACAAACTGTTTGTGGGACACACAAAAGATGAATAGGGACAATAATCACACTTTGGATACTCATGATGAGTGGTAAGTGTGATGTTTTGTAGATTTTGTAGTTGGTAAGTCATTTCAGATCAAGTCATTGTATTTATGAAGCAGTGTATCAGGTCTGTCAACGGCCTATTCTAAGTAAGTCAAGTCAATTTGTCGTATCAGTATTGCATCGGAGATGCAAATTCTAGTGATAGCAAAGTGCAAATCGTTTGGTTTGGGCCATGGAAAATCTCATAAGATCATTGGGAGTGATATTGGGATGCACTATTTGTGAGGGACTTGATGGTGGCTTTGGAGTTTGTATCTCAGTGTATTTTTAGGTTTTGGATTTCGAACCATTCAGGAGCAGCTTTGGAGCTAGCTTGGGAGAATACAGATGGGGAACTACAAGGCAGATGCTCAGATCTTCATGATCGTGGATGGCATTGAGATACCTAATGTGAAAGTACTGTACTTTAGGACCATAAATGGATCTACAAAAGATCCACAAGAGTGATTGGATGCTTGCTTAACAATCTATCAAAAACTAGACACAAAAAAATTGATCTAGATTGGCAATTTGACAAACAACAAGCATTAACAATCAAAATCATTGATAAACATTGAAATCCGAACCCACACGTGTGTACTACAGGCTGTAGTACGGCCTTCAACCTGAGAAACAAGTAGAAATAGATCTGGTTTCATTTGGATCACAAAAACTCAATGTACATAGTGAACTAGCTTGAGATTGCCAATGAGCTCCAAAAATTTTCTATCTTCTCACTATGGGAGTTTGGAATACATAGCAAATTCGACTTCCTTCTTGAAGTTAGGTGGATTTTCAGCATGTAATAAGAAAGTTAACTCACCTTTCTTGTCCTAAAATGAAACCCCAGCCTAGATCCTAGAGTTATGCTTGGTAGGTAGCTAGTTGGTCAAATTCTCACCTTAAATTTAGGTGTAGGTCCTATAAAGTAGGGATGACCACCAAATAGACATGACCAACTCTTGACTTGACCTTACCTACATTAGGATGGGTTTCCCATGTGGCATCATGGCCTCACATGTGTGGAATCCACTTATGTACAAAATTTACATTATACTACATAGTTTTTAATCAAGCTAGATTTGCCAATTTTTGGCAATTCTTTACACCTAATAGGGATGGGAGACTGATGGATGACAGGATGATCGTCAAGGTGCAGCTATTTCAAATTGGACTTGAGTCATTGGTTGATAGACATGACTTATAGGGGTGATTTAAGATGGAATCAGGAAACTGCAAAGGCAAATGGGTAAGGCGTGAAGCTTTGGAAGCCAGCTCTAGGATGGAGAGCTGATGGACGTCGCACGGTTGGGTGTGATGGAGGGCAAACAGTATGGTGAGTGTTTTGCTAGTGATCTACTAGAGGGACACTGATGGCGAGGACTTTATGGTGTGCTCATCTTGGAGTACATGATGGCGTTACAGTAGGAGGCCAGTCATTGGCATTGGCATTGGCATTGATGGGGAGGCTGCAGAAACCAATGGGAATGAGCGAAAGCTGGTGAGCGAGCTAGGTGTAGGATTGGAAGCACAACAGACAACAACAGAATATTCAAATTGAATGATTCAGACAAATGCTCAATGAAACAATACAATAGTGAGACTGAGAATTTGCACTCTGATTAATATCAAAATAGTGAGCACAATGCTTGAAGTGATAACTTCAGCTTACAGTTGTTGAGCGTGATAACGCTGGCTACAGAAAACTCGAATAATCAAAAGAGATTTTTTGATGAAGATTCTAGGATTGATCTTCTACAAAGTATCTACAACTGTCTTTTGTTGCAGTTATTACAATTGCCTCATTACAGTTAATGCATGTACAAAGTGGGCAGATTGTCAACGCGAAGTCGTTGGGTCAGATTTTAGATCGACAATATCAAAATTTATAGGTATCGAAAAAATGTACAATGATTTGAAAAATATTGACTTGAAAAATATACAATGACTCAAAAAATATAGAATTTTGAGAGTCGATCCAGTACTGAAAAATTCTAAAAAATTTGATTCTGAAATCGCATTGGAATATGGTTGGACCGATCCGTGGAAAGTGCAGATCCTGGAGTAGCCTTCTGAGCCAAATTATCTCCTTCACTGCTAATGTAGCTGAAACATTTTCGGATTCTGTTAAGGACAACGAGATGCATTTATGCTTTCTACTGTTCCATGTGTTGGGAAAGAGGGGTGTGAGAAACGAAAATAGTTCAAAAAGAAACGAACACGAAAAGAAGCGAACTCAAAACTCAAAAAAGAAACGAACTTGAATGGAAAGTGTTCGTGTGCAGCGGAATGAGCTATCTCACTCTTTTCTTAAGCACGACTACGCCTATCAGACACGAACAGAACGTTAGTGATAGAAATTACGTTCGATCTGATTACGTAGCCAAACATTAAGCAACAAAACATTAGAAAGATAATTTGTCGCGAACAGCTAGACAAATTATCAGTCGCGAATTATTCGCGAAGAGCTAGATTGAGTTCGACTAATAATTAGTCGTGAAAGACAAGACTAAATATTAGTCGTGAACAGCTAGACTAATAATAATTCGCGACGAACAGACTACCAGATTAAGCAATAAGAAAACCAGACAGAATATAGAAAAGTATAGCAATATTGACACAAATCTGAACGTAGAACAAACAGAACTGTAATCAAATTAAGTATAGCAAAATATATAGGTCAATAATGCTGGTGAGCACAAGACAATAGCGGACGAAACCGCGTGCTTCACAAAGCTAATCCAATCTGTGAAAGGTGATAAGTTTATTACTAACAATACAAAGAATTGATGCGTGATAGCATCTACTACGTCTATCTTTGATAAGCTTCTGATGCTATTATGCTTGTTGCTTGTTTCTCTTCATGTATATATTTTTTGAATACGCAGATAGTATTCAATGTATATATATATTTTTTTACAGGTGTGCAGATGAAGAAAGTACAAAGTGGATGTGATGTCTGTGAGAGATCGTGGGTGGCTGCTGTCGTTGTCAAATCTGATTGCACAGTTTGATGGTATGAGTGTGAGAAGGTCGTGACGTCAGCTTTCACTGAAATTAACGTTGGTGAAGATGCAAAAAATGCGACACTCTGAAAATGCCTTAAGATTTGATTTACAAGGTGCCTTGGCTTCCATAAGGGCACCTTTAACATTTGTAGGATAGTGTCGTCTTTTTCGCCTGTCACAAATCATGTGTAAAAACACAGTGTCGCGTTTCTAGCCTTTTTCGCTTGTGGAAATTTACCATTATTTACACAGACAATCGCGTTTTATTCATCTGTCTTATTTTACATGTAAATATGCAGATTGTGCGACAACATGAGTAAAAACACAGCAACATGAATGGAGGCAAATTAACATAGGATTTAGGAGAGTAAAGGAGATAAATCCAACACCCCCCCTTAATATGGATCTGTGAATGTCTTGATCTTCAGACTAAGCAATGCACAAAACTTGTTGTGTGCATTAACACTTAATGCCTTCATGAATATATCTGCAACCATGTCCAGCATTCTGTAGTACGTTAAGCTTACCTCCTTGTTGAGAACCTTGCCCCTGATGTAGTGATATCTGATCTCAATGTGCTTACTCCTAGAGTGAAATCTAGGATTGGTCGATAAGACAATAGCACTCTGATTATCACAGAATAAAATTGTGGGGTTGTACTGATACAAATTAATGTTTGACAATAAATTTCTCAACCAAAATGCTTCTTTAATAGATTGAGAAGAAGCAATGTATTCTGCCTCCGTAGAAGAAAGAGCGATAGAGGTTTGCTTACGACTGTTCCATGAGATAGGACCGCCGTTGAGGAAGAATGTAAATCCAGATGTGGACTTACGATTGTCTACATCTCCTTCCCAGTTTGCATCAAATTATCCACTGAGCTGATGAAGATTGTCGTTGCTGACTTCTCCATAGCAAATGCAGTGGTTCATGTTCTGAAGTACCTTTCACATAACGCAAAATGCGTTTAGCTGCTTTCCAATGCGTTTCCGTAGGTGCTGCCATAAACTGATTTACAATGCCAACATCATAGCATATATCTGGTCTAGTCGTGGTAAGGTAAATCAAGCTCCCTACTAACTGTCTATACAGCGTAGCATCAAATGATTGTGACTCATCAAGCTTGGAAAGCTTTTTACTTGGTTCAGTAGGAGTGTTTACTGGTTTGCAATCCCACAATCTAAACCTATGCAACAACTCTTTGACATACTTCACCTCTGTTAAACCCACTTCATGTCCTTTTTGCCACACTTCTATTCCAAGGCAATAATGCATCAAGCTGAGATCTGTCATCTCGAATTGTTCCATGAGGTTTTTCTTGATCATGTCTATCATCTCTTGATTATTTTTCATAATAATCAAGTCATCAATATAAAGAGCAATCAAAACAACCATACCATCAAAGCATAAGACATATAGATTTGGATCAGAATGTGTTCTCACCATCCCCTTTGAATGAAAGTAGGCATCAATCCTACTATATCACGCACGTGGTACTTGTTTAAGACCATAAAGCGCTTTATTCAAGCGACATACTTTATTTTCCTGTCCCTTCGCTACAAAGCCTTCAGGTTGATCCATGAACACTTCTTCTTCTAACCCACCATTTAGAAAAAGAGATTTCACATCCATCTAATGCAAAGGTCAACCAAAATGTGAAGCTAAAGCAACAAGTAGACGTAGAGTATTCCACTTACATACTGGCGGTTTACTTTGTGCATACCCTTTGATCACCAATCTTGCCTTGTGTTTTGCTATACTTCCATCTGCATGATACTTAGTCCTGTAGACCCATTTGCAACCAATGGGTTTCTTGCCAACTGGTGGTTCTACTAAGTCCCATGTATTATGCTTAGCAATTGACTCCATCTCCTCTCACATGGCCTTGACCCAAATGTCATCATCCTTCGCTTCACCATAAGTTGAAGGTTCTTTGCTTTGAATAATGCTAGATAAGAGAGCATAATTTGCTTCATACCTTTCAGGTTGTGTCTTCTCTCTTGTTGATCTTCATAACTCTCCCTGGCTAGATGATCTTGGAAAGTCATCCATGTCGCGGCTCTCCAACAATCTCTCAAACCACTTAGGGAGTTTCCTGTCAGGTGATCGGCTTCCTGGTGAAAATGTATCCCATGGTACATCCTTCTCCTTGCATTTGTCACCTGCAACTTCAATCCTTCTTGCACCAAAAGGTTTGTCCCTACCTCTCCAACCTGTCTCTTGAGGTTGAGTAGTAGTATCTTGAGATGTATCCTCATGTTCATCACTCGGAAGGTCAATGAATGGATCATCATTAGGTGGTATTCTCACTATACCATCTTTCCCACTGGATGTGTCTATCTTCTCAGCATCCTCGTCTTCATACATCTTGGATTCATCAAAGATAATATCACGGTTTATATGGATTTTGCTTTCCATTGGATCAAAATATCTATAGCCCTTCACACGATCATCATATCCTAGGAATATGCACTTGATAGCATTCACATCAAGTTTACGTCTCTCTTCCTTAGGAATGTGTACAAAGGCCTTACATCCAAAGATTCGCAAGTGGTTCACCTTTGGCTTCATCTTCGTGAATGCTTCCTCAGGTGTTATCTTTGGTATGGCAATGGTAGGACTTCTATTTTGAAGATAGACTGCCGTGCTACATGCTTCTGACCAAAAATCTTTTGGTAGTTTCATCTCAACTAGCATAGATCTGGCACTTTCCACAATCGTATGATTCTTGCGTTCAGCTACAACATTGAGAGCAGGAGTATGAGCTTGCGTAAATTGTCTTTTAATCCCACATTGATCACAAAGATCATTGAAGTCATTAGACTTGTACTCACCTCCACTATCTGATCTTAGGACTTTGATCCTCCTACCTGTCTGATTTTGGACCAATGCTTTGAAGCTCTTGAAGCTATCAAATGCATCTGATTTTTTCTTCAAGAAATAGATCCACGTCTTACGTGACATATCATCAATAAAGGTCATGAAATAGAAGACTTTACCTAAGGACATGGTCCTCATAGGCCCGCATAAATATGTGTGGATTAAGTTCAGGATGTTCTTTGCTCTTGCAACACCCTCTTTATTGAACTTCTCTCGATGCTGCTTCCCATATACACAAGATTCGCACATTGATTTCAAGTGATCTTCTATGGTAGGCAATCCTGTTACCATCTCCAATTTTCTCATCAAACTGAGCTTCCCAAGTTCAAGTGACCAAGCCTCTTATGCCACAACTCAGATTGCGATGGAATGGACAATACAAGTCCATGTTGCCCCTTAATTGTAACATTCAACTTGTACAATTTTGTATTGGGCTCTCTTACTTCATCTGCAATAACTTTGAACTTTTGGTTCACATCCTTCACAAAGCAACGATCATGGTCGAATTCTACTTTCAAATTTTGATCAGTAATGACTCCAACAAAAAGTAAAATTTTTTTCAAATTTGGTACGTAAAGTACCTCCCTGATCATCCTGCTTTTTTCATTAGGTAGTTGGATTAAAACGGTGCCTATCCCCTTGATCTTGCACACCTCATCATTTGCTTGTGAAACGAATATTCCATTATCCAACATTTTCAAGCTACTGAACCAATTCTTGTTACCTGTTATGTCTTGTGGCTCCCGAGTCAATATACCATGCTTGATCATCTTGATTAGATGACAATGCAGATATGAAGATGCTAGAGTCTTCAATCTCACCCTCATCGACAAGGTTACCTGCTTGTTTTGGTTTTCCCTTGTCTTGTTCTGCCAGGAATTGGCGACATTCACTCTTCCAATGGCCCTTTTTACCACAATGGAAACACTTGTCTTTCTTATTAGTTTTATTGAAATTTCCCTCTTCCTCCTGAGACTTGGCAAATTGTTGTTTAGACTTCTTCTTGCCCTTGCCCTTGCCTTGTTTTTGGCATGTCACAAGTGCTTGATCGTCAGTATTTTGACATCTAGCTTTCACCATTTCTCGACGTTGCTCTTCCTGCATCAAGATTCCTGTGAGCTCGTCAAAGGTTGACCATCTTTCTCTTGATGCTATTCCACTCACAAACATCTGATAGGGTTCTATTATGCCACACAATGCATTGTGCACCAACTCCACGTCACGTATGTGCTCACCAATAGAATGCAGTTCATCCCTCATTGTCTTGATTCTGGTCATGTACGTCTGAATGTGCTCTCCTTGTTCCATGCGGGCACTATTCAACTTTGACTTCAGAAACATGACTCTTGACGGATTTGATGTCTCGAACTGCTCCTTTAGCACATCTCATGCCTGTCTGGGTGTAACAGCATCACAAATGTGGGTAATGATGTGATCCTTCACTGACAAGTTAATGAAGGTCAAAGCTTTCCTCATCTTTTTGTCGAACACTTTGATATCCGCTTCATTTCGCGGCCTTCTCTCATCACCTGTGACGACTTCCGACACATTTTTCTCCATCAGTATGTTTTTTATTTTGAATTTCCACACTACATAGTTGAAAATCCCGTCCAATTTGCTACTTTCACTCAAAATGGACTCTCCCATGTTTGCCATCACAAAACTGCTTGAAACTTCTGCCGTAGGCTAAAAACAGTATGCCGAGGCCAACAGTGATGTCAGAAGTTGGAAATAATGACCTGCACTTTTTTCCTTACCAGGCCACTCGTCGCTTTTCCACCAATTTGAAAGCCAAATCGGCGTCGCCTTCCGAAATGCACTCAATCATGAACTCCCAACAACGTGCACAGTGGAATGGTGAAATCACTTCTGGCACACTCCGAACACTTTCTCTGCTGCAATCACTCTATTTTGCTGTACCGTACGTGCAGATACAGTCCGGGTGCCCTTCGTTTGGAGGTTATAGCCTTTCGTTTGGGTCAAAACGGGCAAAGGACCCAAAAATAGGGACTTTTTTAGTTTTTGAACTGTTTCTTCACCTTGAAGAAACTTCACTCTTCACTTGTGAAGTGACCCAACTCAACTTTCAGTATGAAAATTTTTAATGAAGTTGAAGGCCAAAATGCACTATACTTCTTCAGAGTCCTCTTCAAAGCCCATCCAATGGCTGAACCAAATCTTGTGGTCCACGTTTCTCTCCCATCACAAGTTCTGGACCGTCGATGCATCTGACACCTCATCCAAAGGTTCAAACTGCATCTAGGCATTGAACCGTGCTCATATGGTCGCTATGGCCTTCTAGACACTACAACATCCATCGCGTTGGGCGCGTGCGAGTTGCCCGCTCTCTCTCATAGCTTCCTCCTCTCTTCTTACCAGCTATGGCTGCCAAGCCCTGGATCTGATCTGGCTCACTTACTGGCACGCGGCTACACACGGCCTCTTCAAACCCGATTCACATTGCAAGGACGCCCTCCTTTGAGTTTTTACAGCTTGCAAAACGGATCAGTATAGAGAGAAATCTCTGATTTTGTGCTCCCAAACCCTAGACCAGGGTTTTTTACACAAATCTGTTCTTGACTTCCAATTCACAGTGTTCTGACAGGCCTATCCTCTTCCTCTAAGGTTGCCCTACAGCTGGAAAGCTGATGCTTCAATCCGTTCATCAAACAGTATCCGATTGAATGCACACTGACTGCAAACACCAAATAGTCTGCTTCGAAATTTTAAAATTCCGTTTTCTGAGGTTCTGATTCAACCAACAATCCTTGTCTCTGAATCCTCACACAGTCTCAAACTCACCAAGCTTCTGTGTGCTAAACTCTCTGCATCATTGTTTCTCCTTCCATCTTCAACCCGCCGTAAACCCCGAACTCTCAGAAGACACTTCTCCCGAAGCTCTCTTCAACGACGATGTTGTACTATGTACACTTCCTGTATGGCTCTGATACCAACTTAGAATTTGCTTTGCACAGGAACACAGATCATGCTACACAGTAACACAAACAGAAAACACTCTCCACAACAAGCTCATATAGCAACTGTATTTCTCAAAATGAAATTACACTGTACATATAGTTGTTCACTAGGCAACCCATGCATGACCCAGGTTGCCATTGGCGGGACGCGTGTCCCGTCAACTTGCCTCGTGGCGAGGCCAACTGATCCTTATCCACTTATAGGACCCACAGTACAATAACACAATGATTCTACTTTAATTCTAACTCATAGTTCTTGGCCTTGAAGAAGAACCACAAGTTCTTCAAGAGGTTCAAAAATACAAAAAGAGAGCTAGGATGGCTCTCCACTACATTAAGATGAATGTCTCTAATGAGATATTGAGGGAGATAGGTACTTATACAATAGCCCAAGAAGCTTGGGATTGTCTGAAGACTATTTATGAGGCTAAGAACACCTCTAGACTTCTCACTCTTAGGAATCAAATCTTTCAAAGTAGCCAATAGAGTAATGAGAGTGCATCTAGTTATGTTTTGAGAGTAAAAGATATTCATAGAGAGCTTGCTTGCATTGGTGATTCCATCAATCAAAATGAGCTGGTTCAAGTCATTCAATGGCTTGAGAAGTGAATTTGATAACCTTGTCCAATCCTATGCCATTAAGGAGGAGCTACCAAGTTTGGAGGCTTTCCAAAGTGTGCTAATTTCAAAAGAATCAAGACAAGAGTATAAGCTCTTGAGGATGGACAAGCTTTCTCTCACTCATAATGATGGCAAAGCTCTCTTTTCCAAGGATAAGCACAAAGGGAGGAGCAAGAACCAACATCAACAATCCTCAAGCAAGGACAAAGCCAAATCCAAAGACAAAGATGAGGAGGAAGATGATTCCTCTAATGCTTCATCATCCAAACTCAAGAAGAAGAAGATCAAGTGCTTTTATTGTGGCAAGAAAGGCCATTATGCCACCAATTGCTTCAAGAAGAAGAATCAACTCAAGCAAGCCAACATTACCAATGAGAAGGAAGACACTATTGCAAGTGATGGAGATGGATCTCTTATGGTCTCTAGTTTCTCATCTACTCCTTTCAAGAAGGACAGCCTATGGTATATTGATAGTGGAGCCTCTTCACATATGTGTAGCTCCAAGGACTCTTTCTCTTCTATTGCACCTTATGATGGAGTCAAGAAATCAATATACACTGCAAATGATTTTGAATGTCCTATTGAAGGCATAGGGAACATTCCCTTAAAGCTTGCATCCTCTAAAGTTCTTTCTCTCTCTAAAGTTCTTCATGTACCTAAGCTTACTAAGAATCTCATTAGTGTTGGCCAATTGCTTGATAATGGCCTTGATGTAAAATTCAATGTTGATACTTGCACTATGAAGAAGAATGATGAGATACTTGCATTAGGATCTAGATTTGGAGGTATCTATAAACTTGATCCAAATGAGTATGTGAATGCTTGTAATGTTGCTCTTGTGAACAAGCTCTCTATGGAGGAATTATGGCATAGGAGGTTGGGACATCCCAACTACAAATCCATGCTCTCTATGATCAAAGAGGCCAAAGCTATTGGCTTGCCAAAGTCATTCTCTAAGAAGATCAAGCCTTGTGAGGCTTGTGCTATTGCTAAATCTCACAAAAAGCCATTTGCAAGATCTTCTATCAAAAGCAAGCATCCTTTGGAGTTAATCCACTTGGATGTGCATTTCTCATCAACTATAAGCAAGGGAGGAGCCACTTGTTTTGTGACTTTCATTGATGAGAACTTCTCTTATCCAAAAATTGTGCAACTAATAGTTTCTCTAATGGAATCTTACCCCTCCTTTTGAAGAAATTATCTAATTTCTTACAAAAGTTAGCTGGAGAAATGATACATGAAAATATCTGAAAAGTCAATAAAAAGTCTCTTCCAAAATGGATTCACTCTATTATACTCAGGACTTTCCTTCCAAACATTTTCAACGCGAGTGATAGTAACCATCATCCATCTGAGATCTACCTATGCATAAGAGATAATCTTGTTTTTAAGAATTGAAATACAACAATCTTGGAACATCTCAAATTCCAATAGCCCCATTTCTAGGATCTCATGCAAAAAATCAACAATTCATCTGAATCTCAATAGATTTCACTGTCTCCTATAAATATGGAGATCTAGACTGAACTTCATACACAAGCACATATATATATTACAATCTGGAGTAGAATACCATCTACTAATGTAAGCAAAATTCTTCATAAGAAAAAATAATTTACTTTACGAAAAATGCTTGTGAGATTTTTAGGTCTCAATAAAACACTAGAGTAATCCCTACTCATTCTATGGATCGGAAATTATTCGGATATAACTTCTTGCTTCTAAATCTATGGTGTTTCATCATTTCATTATTTTCAAAGCTTATGTAGAGAAGCAATTCTCATTCAGAGTTAAAGCTCTTAGATGTGATGGAGGTGGTGAATATATCTCCAATAAATTTCATGATTTTTGTGAGCTTGAAGGCATCAAAAGAGAGTTCTCTTGTGCCTATTCTCCATCTCAAAATGGAGTGGCCGAGAGAAAGAATAGGTCTCTATGTGAATGTGCAAAATCTATGAGAATTGAGGCAACTTTGCCCAAAGATTTTTAGGGAGAAGCCATTAATTGTGCAGATTATCTTTGCAATAGGCTCCCACATATAGCTCTTGGAGGAAAGTCACCATATGAAATCTTATATTTGAAGAGGCCTAAGGTTGGTCACCTTAGAGGGTTTGGATGCATATGCTTTGCTCATATTCCTTTGGAAACAAGGAAGAAGGAAGATCCTAGTGCATGCAAAGGGATCACGGTTGGATACTCATCCACCAAAAAGGCCTATAGAGTCTTTGTACTCTCTACTTCTCAAGTTATTGAAAGTAGAGATGTTGTCTTTCACGAAGATCAACATTCATCTTTTGAAGAAGCCGAGATCAAGAAGTCTATGGATGCATCACCTATTATTGACTTTGAAGACAATTATGATGTGATGGGGTCGAGAATTAAAGAAGGTTCTCCTCGGATTTTCTCACCTAGAAGATCCATAAGAGATAGATCCGAGCCTAAGAGGCTCTCATATATTGACAAAGGCAAACAAGTGGATCTTGATTCCACTAATTATGTTTTTTATGTCTCTCATGAAGAGCCAAAGAATGTACAAGAGGCACTCAATACCAAGGAGTGGTATGATGCCATGAAGCAAGAGTATGATGCATTGATCACCAACAATACTTGGGAGCTTGTGGATCCTCCATCCAACAAGCATGTGATTGGTTGCAAGTGAGTATTTTGGATCAAGTACAATCATGATGGCACCATCAACAAGTATAAAGCAAGATTATGTGCCAAAGATTTTGCTCAAATCCATGGTCTTGATTATGAAACCTTTGCACCCGTTGCAAAGATGGTGACAATAAGAATTTTTATTTCTCTTGCTTGTTTCTTCAAGTGGAAGGTGTTCCAATTAGATGTGTCCAATGCTTTTCTAAATGGTTATCTTGAGGAGGAGATCTATATGGAACAACCTCAAGGATTCATCAAGGATGAGTCCAAAGTGTGCTTGCTCTTCAAAAGTCTTTATGGACTCAAGCAAGCACCAAGATCATGGTATTCAAGAATTAATTCTTTTCTTATCTCACTAGGATTTACTCTTAGTGACTATGATCCTTCCATGTATCTAAAGTTTGTTGATAGTAATATTGTCATTCTTCTGATTTATATTGATGACATTATTCTTTGTGGAAGTTGTATCAAGCTAGTTGATGAAACTAAGCTAGCACTTGGATGTGAGTTTAAAATGCAAGATCTAGGAGAAATACATTACATCCTAGGCCTAGAAATTGATTTTTATGAAGATCATGTCTTTATATGCCAATCTAGATATGCTCATTCTATGTTGAAAAAATTCCATATGGAAAATTCTAAGAGCATAGATACTCCAATGGAGCAGATTGTAAAAGATCCTAATAAAGGTGATGAAAGATCCTTCGAGGACATCACACTTTTTAGGAGTCTTGTAGGCTCCTTGATTTGGCTTACCATTACTAGGCCCGATTTAAGTTTTTGTGTGCACAATTTGAGTCAATTTATGCAAGATCCTAAGATCCATCATTGGAGGATGGCCAAGAGGATTCTAAAATATGTATCTTCATCTTGTGATTATGGTCTACTTTATAAAAGTGAAGATCTATCCATTGTTGGCTACTCGGATTCAGACTTTGCAAGTGATAAGATGGATCGAAAGTCTATTAGTGCATACACTATCTTTCTTGGAGGCAATCTAATATGTTGGCTTTCCAAAAAGCAAGATACTATATCTCTCTTTTCATGTGAGGCCGAGTACCAAGCACTCACTACAACTACCAAAGAGGTGCTTTGGATCAAGAGGTTATTAATGGAGTTAAAGTGCATCAAGGAAGATGATCTACCGATGATCAAGTGTGATAACATCTCGGCCCAAGCTCTTGCCAATAATCCCATATTTCATGCAAGAAGCAAGCACATAGAAGTGGCACACCATTTTGTGAGAGAAAAGCTTATTGGAGGAGAAATCTATTTGGAGCATGTCAATTCGTCCTCTTGTATTGCCGATCTACTCACCAAGCCTTTGAGCAAAAGTGCTTTCATCAAGCATAGATCTAATCTTGGAGCTATATCAAGATTAATGCTTAAATCTTCATAGATAATTTTTTAGGAGGAGTGTGAAGAATTGAAAAAGATTATCTATGTTAGATATAGGGGTCTCATGTTTTTTATATCAAGCATCTAGGTGTAGGATGTTGATAGGAACAAATTTGGCATAGATGGCAGATTATCCATTTTCACTTGTAATGCCACTATTGAGCCAAAATAGAGTAAGAGGCTAAACTCGTGCCAATTAGAGTGTAGACAAGTGTCATGCTTTTGTTTGATAAAATTTAAGAAGTCTAAAAGGATTTATAGGTAGAACCTTGAGGGGTCCAATAGAATTTGAGGTTTGCTTGAAAATTGTCCAATAGAATTTAGAGGTGAATGATCAATGGTCCAATAGAATTAAGAGTTGGCAAAAGTGTGGTCCAATTATAGTTAAGAATTGTGGTAGCTCGTGGATCTACTAGTATCATTGTACTTCTCATTTGAATCTAATTGATTTGGAGATTGTGTGGATTTTGAGTGTTATTGGATTTCTAGCTTTCTCTCTCTATTGGAGAGCTAATGATGATTTTCTCTCTCTACCCACGGAGAGCAGCTTGATTTTACTTAGATTATTTTTGGAACACTTCCCACACATGTGAGTGTGAGTTGGAAGTGATTGAATGCATGTAGTAATGTGTTTTTGCCATAGATTCAAAGATAGATCTTGAATCTCAATCTAATCTTGATCTTGGTGCATCTACACACCTTAGGAGATCACAAGTACATGTTGTGGACAGTCCACATGTGTGAAATTAACACATATGAAGACAGTATAAAGTGGATGTGCTGTCTGTGGGCGATCGTGGGTGGTTGTTGTCGTTGTCAAATCTGATTGCACAGTTGCATAGGATGAGCGTGAGAAGGTCACGACGTCAGCCTTCGTTGACTTCGAAATCATCACACTTCCTTATAATCCTCAAACAACAATTAAGTATCTATTTATGGTCTGTCAATCATAAATATGTAGATTCATATGGTTCGTCAGTCATAATTCACTGGAATCCAAAACCATAATCACTTAAGGATATTGGAGTATATGTCCAACATAACTCAGGAACCAATAAGAACCATTCTAAAATCTATCCCAACAGAAAAATACTGAATTTTAAGAACATTCTCCAAACCGAATTCTCTGACAAAAGTGCTAGATATTCAAGATCCATATGCCACTGGTAATTAAAGACAGAAAGCACACCAAAATAATAATGACAATCATTTTCAACCACGAAAAACTCTAGATTATTGTCTAGAATCAAATCTAGATATCCAAAGTCCTGTTGAATATCAATTCAATTATTATTGTCGGATTCATTATGATTCATTATCCAATTGAGCTCTCTAGGATACAATCACTAATAATCTGAGTCTATTCCTTAACTAAGGAATACTCTACCAAGAATACTGTGTATCCAATGCACATACTTTAACTAATGAATCATGATGATTCACTAACCATGCATCTTACAAGCAATATAAATAAAATCATCAGTTTCTGATGAATCCACATCACACCTATCGTTTTACCAATTAACTTCTTCAGAAGTAAACCAACTACTTAGCTTAATTGCCAATGATTCAGAAAATGTCTAGGTACAGATCTCAATTATACTAGTATAACACCACATTTAGATCCTTATGCAAATCATGTATAAGTTAACCAATAAATTTCTCATAGAACAATCTGCTAAATCTACAAGTATATGTCTCAACAACACTTGATCATATGCTTATGTTCATCGACTAGGTTAAGTGCACCAAATAACCCTAATAACCAGGAATACAAATTAGATTCATGCAAGATTAATCATGCACACATGTGAATAATTCACTATGACCCAATACATAAACACATTTTTATCTGGCAGATTCATCCTTATATTATGTTGAATTTCACACGTGTGGATTGTCCACAACATGTACTTGTGATCTCCTAAGGTGTGTAGATGCACCAAGATCAAGACTGGATTGAGATTCAAGATCAATCTTAGATCCTATGGCAAAAACACACTACTACATGCATTCAATCACTTCCAACTCTCACTCACATGAAGTATTAAAAAATTATTCTAAGTAAAAACAAGCTGCTCTCCTTGGATAGAGAGAGAAAAACCATCATGAGCTCTCTGGTAGAGAGAGAAAGCTAGAAATCCAATAACACTCAAAATTCACATAATCACCAAATCAATTAGATCCAAAATGAGGAGTACAATGATACTAGTAGATCCACAAGATACCACTATACTTAACTATGATTGGACCACACTTTGTCACCTCTTAATCCTATTGGACCATTGATCCATGCACCTCTTAATTCTTTTGGACTATATTCAAGCACACCTCAAATTCCTATTGGACCTCACATGGTTCCACCTCTAAATCCTATTGGACCTCTTAGAATTCATCAAACAAAGGCATTACACTTGTCTACACTCTAATTGGCACGAGTTTAGCCTCTTACTCTATTTTGGCTCAATAGTGGCATTACAAGTGGAAATGCATAATTTGTCATCTATGTCAAATTTGTTCCTATCAACATCCTACACCTAGATGCTTGATGTAAAAAACATAAGACCCCTATATCTAACATAGATAATCTTTTTTAATTCTTCACATGTTACTGACATATCTCACTGAGAATCGTGTAACTCAGTTACTAGAGAATTTTTATTTCTTAGGAGTAAATAACATATCAAAAAAATCTCTAAGACTAGTTACATTCATTCTCAATAGTTTTCCAATCCAATTTCCTCTAATAACATAATTTCTTCCACTCAATCAACCCCTCTCTGATCCTAGTACTCAAAATAAGATTAGGTTGATCTAATACAGATATCTTAGACTTAAATTCTGATCAAACTTACTCCTATTACAATTCAATTGGAATTAGTAACTTTTGACCTTTCACTGAACTACTTTTAGATAATGATTTAAATTTCAAACTTGTTCTAGTTCCATATTGTCCACACAATCCCTAGAGAATTTCTCTTATTTAAAAGTTCCAATTAGGTATCTTACTCTGAATCCATCTGAAATTACTTTCAGAAGAAAAAAAAATCTCATTTCTATACCATAGCTAGTTCTCTTCCAAGACTATCACTACAACATTCTGGAGGATTTCTGACCATATTACCGAGGCTTTTATAAAGACTTTTTTTTTTTTTTTGAAAAAACATCATAAACCTCGGTTATATACCATGGAGCATGCCTCAGAAGGAGATCCTCGATAATTACCTCGGTAATCAAGGCTTTTTCATTTCATTTTTGCTTTGTTTAGAGCACGTATATACCGAGGGATATATCGAGAGACCTCAGTATTTCCCTCCTAAAAAGCTATTACTAGCATGTCTTTTCCGAGGGATATATCCTATTTTGAGAATTATTTCGAAGGATGCAAAATCCCAAAAAAAAAAAATGAGGACAGAACTCCATTCTGCCTTAAAAATGGACTTCATCCGACCCCAGGAGTCTTTTGTGCCACTTCTTATGAAGTTAGTAAGCAAAAGCATTTGTTCATAATTGTTGATAAACAATTTTTCAAATATTTGAGTTACAATTTATGCACTTAAACATTGATGAAGGAGACTTAACTTAAACGAATATATATTCATACATAAATGTTCCAAGTATAGAGATATGTTAGAAATTAGATTATTGAAACTGGATATGTTACCTAATTAGATCTAGCTGAGTTGTCGGCCATTGACATCGCGATCAGACTCATGTGACTGCGATGCATGAGATTGAGACTGCGATACTTGCATCCAATGAAGAGTCAGTTATTTGAGAAATGTGATGAGAGTGAAAGTCAGGCCACATGAATGTAGTGAAGTTAAAGGCTAAGTATAAAGATGAGACATTTGTTTCTAGCTCTATTAGTTCCAGAAAAATACAAGGTTAATAACATGGATGTTTACCTCGAATCATTGATTAAATAATTGTCCAAGCTTTGGAATGGTGTCAATGTGTATGACATCTCAAGGCCTTTGCAAGAAAGAAATTTCACTCTTTGTGGAATTCTAATGTGGATCAGTATGGATGTACTTACGATGAGACTAGGACCTTACTGAAACATCCTTCGAGAAAGCCTAAGTGAAAATATAAATGCGAAACTAAACTACACCCTTTGATACAAACCAAGTGTCTTATCCGAGAACCTTAATAGGAATCCAAGGATATCACATGGGGCAATATTAAAAGTGACTATGCTAACGAGGTCAAAATTCTTAGATACAATTATTATGGATAAAATAAAAAATGATGTGTGTATGTAGAAAATGGAAGAAAGCTTTTCAAGTGAATGAATTGAGTATGCTAAAAGCCTTATACACATTCTCTCTCTCTCTCTCTCTCTCTCTCTCTCTCTCTCTCTCTCTCTCTCTCTCTCTCTCTCTCTCTCTCTCTCTCTCTCTCTCTCTCTCTCTCTCTCTCTCTCTCTCTCTCTCTCTCTCTCTCTCTCTCTCTCTCTCTCTCTCTCTCTCTCTCTCTCTTCTCAAAACCAAAAACGAAATTCAGAAAGTAACTCTCCCTCTCTCTCTTTACACAAAATATATCTCTAAAAAAACATTATCTTTCTATCTCTCTCTCATAAAATTTTTTTCACACAAACTGTCTTTTTCCTATACACACACACATTACCTCTCCTTATCTCTCTCTCTCTTAACCTCTATCTCTTTTCTGAAAACATAAAATCAAAACCAAAAAATAAAATCAATTCATTAACAATTCATTCATTTTCTTATGCACACATCAATTCATTCACATTCATTCCTTTTTTTATACACACATTACCTCCATTCTCTCTCTCTCTCTCAAAATGAGTGATTGAATTTGTGAGAGAGATTTGAGAATGAAAGAGAGAGAGAATGAAAAAATGAATTAAAGATGAATGAGTTGATTTTGATTTTTGGTTTCAATTTTTTATTTTGAGAAGAGAGAGAGAGAGAGAGAGAGAGAGAGAGAGAGAGAGAGAGAGAGAGAGAGAGAGAGAGAGAGAGAGAGAGAGAGAGGTGATGTGTGTATAAGAAAATGTGAATTCTTAATGAATTGATTTTATTTTTTGGTTTTGATTTTTTGTTTTGAGAAAAGAGATAGAGGTTGAAAGAGAGAGGAAGAGAGGTAAGGTGTGTGTGTGTGTAAGAAAATGCATGAAATGTGAATGATTAGGAAAAAGAGAGATTGTGTGAAATTTTTTTTTTGATATGAATGAATTGTTTCTGATTTATTTTCTCTTTCTCTCTCTCTCTCTCTCTCTTTAAAAATCAAATGTCACAAATTCTTTTTACACACACACTCTCTCTCTCTCTCTCTCTCTCTCTCTTTAAAAATCAAATGTCACAAATTCTTTTTACACTCTCTCTCTCTCTCTCTCTCTCTCTCTCTCTCTCTCTCTCTCTCTCTCTCTCTCTCTCTCTCTCTCTCTCTCTCTCTCTCTCTCTCTCTCTCTCTCTCTCTCCATCTATCTATCTATTTATTTCTTTCTATCTATCTATCTATCTATCTAAAACATGTAAAATCAACTAAATTAACAAATAAAAACCTCCAAAATTTGAATCTCCAAGCTCCAAGCTCCCCAAGCTTTTCCACTTCCAAGCGCCAAGATGTCTCTAGAAAGGTAGCGCGACAATGGAGGTCGCGGGAAGCAATATAAACACAATGTCGGATTTCGACATAATTTTTAGAAGCCAAAATGTCCAATCATCGACACGGATTGATGATCTGGCTGTCGAAATCTGACATACATAAATATGTGTCGGATTTCGACATCCAACTAGGATGCCAACTCAACGAAAGTTTACCACATGGCACCCACATCGGATGTCGAAATCCGTCACATTTTTAATGTGTCAAATTCCGACATCCGATTTAAAACTATATTCCCGCCAGCTACCGGAGATAATTGGATTCTTTTTTACGGGGTTCGATAGAGATGTCGAATACTGACATGTCGGATTCCAACATTTTATGGAATTTCCCAAAATCCGTCGCAACCACATGTCAGAATGAGCGCGTTTTGTAGTAGTGCCATTTGGTCAAATAATCAGTTGCAACAATGATATATCTGGCTTCAGATCCTTGTGCCGCATGATGAATAGGACCAACATAGTCAAGGCCCCATTTCTCGAACGATGCTTGGAATAAAACTAGATGTAAAGATTCATAATTATGTCGTGTAGGACAACGTGCTCGTTGACAAACATCACATGACTGAATATAATTCTCTGTAACTTTATGAAGTGTAGGCCACCAACATCCTAATTGTAAAAGTTTGTGAATAGTGATATCTATTGAAAAATGTCCTCCGCCCATTCCATCATGTGAAAACATGATAAGTTCAGATACTTCATGCGGCAAAATACATCTTCGCAAAATATCATCCATTCCTCGGCGATACAATTGTCAATTTTTAAGACTCAAATGGCCATGTCAACGTATGGGCTTGTTTTTGTAGGAAAACAATATGAAGTTAATTAAATTACATAATGAAATTTTCAATAACCATGATTTTCAGAATCGAGAACTAAGAGTGTAAAAACTAAGAGCAATTAAGAGTGTTCAAGTGAATGCCAAGACAAATGGAGAGGACACTATTCTCATCATACAAAATTCATACCTTCACCATGCAAAATCATTGAGTTAGTCGCTCTTGAAAAAGGAACTGTGACATGGCCATCGACATATCTCCAATCATGAATAGCTCTCTAATGCTCTTCTTCATTATAAAATCTATGCAACACAGCTTCTTGAGGTGGTAATGTGGCATTTGCACATTGAATCCTCCATTGCCTTATGATATCCTCGCCTCCATCTCTTCCTTGTCTTCTCCAAGCTTCTTCTTCTTCTTCTTCTCTCTCTCTCTCTCTCTCTCTCTCTCTCTCTCTCTCTCTCTCTCTCTCTCTCTCTCTCTCTCTCTCTCTCTCTCTCTCTCTCTCTCTCTCTCTCTCTCTCTCTCTCTCTCTCTCTCTCTCTGTTCTATGGCTCCTCCTCATGCCATAGTTCCTCCTCGGGCCACAACTCCTCGTCGGACCTCTTGCTCCCCTACCACACTCCCTCCCTCGCTGCCACCTCACCCCCCACCCTCGGTATAGCTCCACCCTCCCCCTCGTTGTTGCCCATCTCTGATAGGGCAGTGTTGCCTTGCAACACAGGCAATGTTGCCTACTGATGTGGCACCCCTTGTCTCTTCTTCCTCACTTTTTTTTCTCTCTCTTCTACTCCTTCCTCTCTCTCGTCTTCTTCTTCTTCTACCTCTTCCTCATCTTCATTGAACTCTAGTCCAATCGATTTGTCCATTCGTACCGGCCTCCTTCCTATTCCTATTTTCCAAGAATCCTCAGCTCCTCCATCTACAACACTCATCTCATACACTCCCTCCAAATCAACCGAACTATTTTCCTCCTGGGAAACTGACCAAATGAAAGCATATTTCTAGCTTTTAAAACAAGAACTTTCACAGCTAAAGGGAATAGTGGTCTCTTTACTCAAGGAAAAGAATTAGTCCAAAGTTGCCTCATTGGAACAAGTGATCAGTACTAAGCAAGTTGCAACCTCAGAATCGACTACCACCATGATATGAGAACTAGAAAATAAGATTGAGCAGCATAAACAATAAACTCTTTCATGGGCAGCCATATTGAATAAAGACAACAAGCCTAGGGCCCCCATTTCCTCAGTCATCTCAGCCACCATTTCGAAAGAGCGGTCAAGGGAACAAAAGGCACATAACATCAGGGTTCGTGGGATACTGGATACACAGGATGCCATTGTCGAAGCTACGAGGTTTCTCAAGACCACTCTAGGACATCGGACAAATGGGCTAGATACATCCCAGAGGACCACCAGAGATGCAGCTACACTGAAATTTGCTTCACATCCTTAGCCAGTCGTAGAGAGGCTTTACGTTGTAGAGACAAACTATGCGACACTACCATATAGATGGATGATGATCTCACTTATATTCAAGTTGACAAGAGACGTAAAGCCTTCTAGGATGTCCGAGAGACAGGTAAGGTCATCTATCGTAATGGTCAGATAAGATTTGTTGTTGGCACTCTAGTAGTTCCCAGAGCTAGAGATTTGGGGCCCCCGGGATTGGGAGCACCTCGAGTCCCCATCCATACCATTTTCAGATTGGGGTAGGAAACTGTGATAACATCCACTCATCCTCTACAGCGGGTGACCTAATTGACTTTATCACTGGACGAGACCTATTGTTTTTCATGGAGACTCACGAGAGCCAAGAGTGGGGATTACCCACCTTCCCGGGATACAGATGGGATTCAGTATACAAACTTGTCACTCTTTTCCACACTACCAACCACTAGAGTTCCAAGCCGCCTTCCTCACCACCTCTCTCCATACTGCTGCAACTTTGGCCTTCTCCTCCACACCTCATAAATACAAACCAACTCATCCACGATCACCCCGATCTTTCCATCCACCGTGGTATGATGCGGAATGCCACTCTTCACCACACTATCACACATGCTCATTTTCACGCCCCTCATCTCCTTCACTCCTCATGGCAATTGTACAACCGCACACTCCATCACAAAAACGTGCCTATGATGACTCTAAAGGAAGCCGCCTTGTGAACCTCCTTTTCAGCTCCTCTTTCGGTGCCTTTTGGGTGAGTTTATCCCTCGTGCCATACCCCCTCTTCTGGACGATCTACATATCTAGATCAACTATGCTACCCAGCTTTACACTATACCCACTAATACACCCATCTCCATCTCTCCTCGACCTTCAAACTTCACTTTTTTCACCCCTGATTTGGTCTAGGCAGCAATCAAAAGAATGAAAACTCATCAAACTAGAGACATTGAAGACCTTGAATCCGAGCTACTAATTCACGCCTCCGACACCGTTGCCTCTACACTATCCACCCTCCTTAACCATGTTGTTGTTGAAGGCTTCCCATCCTCTTGGTACACCAACATCATACATCCTATCCATAAAAATGGTGACCCCATGTTACCTGGTAATTACTGCACTATCATGATTGGGCGTGTTCTCGCAAAGCTATATGGCACCATCCTTCAATCTGCAGTTAGTTTAGAGCCAGAGTCCAGAAGGTTGCATGCATTGGGTTAGGCAGGGTTCCGCGCTCATTAATCCACTACATATAAACATATTCACACTTCGATCTCTCGTTGGGGAAGCTAGGCACAAGAAATAAAAGGTTTATTGTTGTTTTGTGGACTTCAGGAAAGCCTTCAACTCTGTCCCACGTTCTCTACTTATCCAAAGACTCCACCACCTGAGTTTCTTGACGGATATTATTCTTGTTGTCATGGATTTCTATGAGAGGGTTTTGGGTTGCTTTCATCATGGTAGTGGCATTTTTGAGCAGATCTAGAGTACTATTGGGGTTAAGCAGGGGTGCTCTCTTTCACCATTTCTCTTTGGACTGTACATTGATGAGCTGGAGCAGGTCATTGCTCAGTGTGGCAGGGACGGTTGTAGGCTTTGTGACATTCTAATCGCCATCCTTCTCTATGTGGATGATGTGGTACTAGTCTCTCATACCAGAGAGGGATAACAAATACAGTTGGATTGCTTACACACCTTCTGTACTCAGTGGGGTTTAGGGGCGAATCTCTTGAAGACCAAAATCATGGTCTTCAATACCTCTTGGGGCCTTCATTCAGCACCAGGAGCTTACCTTTGATGGACAGTTCCTAGAGGTTGTTTCTTCATACACTTACCTGGGTGTGCTCTTCTCTGGTCCTACCTTCAATATGAGATAGGTGGCTACTTCTAGACTCGGGAAGGGTCATTCTTCCCTAGTTCAGTTGGAGAGATTCGGCTTCCATAAGTCTATTCGGGATGCCCCGAGTAAGTGCAAACTTTTTGAAACCATAGTCACCCCTTCAGCCTTGTGTGCAGCAGAGATATGGTGTACATGCCTCTCCTCATCACAATGGGCCATCATTTCATGTTTATAGACCACCATTTTAGCTCGCATGATTCAAGCGAAGCCCTCTGTTCCACATGAGACCATTATTGCGGAGTTTGCCACCCCCCCTATCCAAATTGAGACAGCCTTCCAGCTTATCACATACATCCAGAGAGCTCAGACACGTCCTGATACAGAGCAGAGATATACACGGCTAGCACTTATGTCCTCTTATGATCTTCAGACTCAGAGATATCGGTTGTCATGGTTCTCTCAGGCATCACACTTTCTCATGGAGGCATTTGGTATCACTATCACTGATCTCCCCTTAGGTACACACCAGTACATTAGACGATTTTTATGCATAGCATATTTAGATCGTACTTGGCGTCGCCAATTGGGGGTTAAGCCTGACTACTACCGAATTCAATTTTTGGAGCATGATGTTGTTGGTCTTCCAGTTTTACCTTGATATTTGTCCTCGGGATTATCACACAGTCTCTGTTTCACTTTGGGATAGTTCAATGTCTCTTCACATCAGTTGGGCATTGAGACAGGCTGATTCTAGGGTACAAGAGGAGAGACTATGTCTGCTATGTTCTTTACATGAGATAGAGTCTTAGGATCACTTCAGCTTTAGATGCTCCATATATTATGTGATTAGAGAGAGATATCACTGTCCTATTCTGGGACATGCCTACTACACTCAGATCATTGATTGCATATGAGGACCCTCGTTGGGTTGCGCTTATGCTACGAGAGATGGTCTTGCTGCCATGGGACATGTAGCAGTCAGCTCACCAGCCACATCGTAGCTCTCAGACTCAAATTACGTCTTTCTTCACTAGGAGACGACCATGATGAGACCTCAAGTTTGATGACAATGATGGCGATACACCCCCTCATAGATATCAGAGACAATGTATCACCCACAGTCATATGGCAGCTCGCACTTCTGCCTTGTCACGAGAGCACACAGTTTTCACAATCCTAGATGATGTCAGCGGCGGTCCATATTACCTCCTGCTACAACTCGTATCACATTCTTTTTCAGCAGCAATGCTAGAAGATATGACTCTATTCCTAGCAACTATTTTGCTCCCACTTATGGACAACTTGCAATTTGTAGTTTACAGATATATTATTCATCTTTTATACATAGTTTTTTCTTGGAGACGTTTATATACAATCCCATGGTTACCACATATTTGACATGTAATCTTTTAGTCTT